>CAUYRT010019371.1:0-98826 GCA_963574885.1 Lepilemur ruficaudatus
TGTGTGTGTGTGTGTGTGTGTGTGTCTCCCCCCTTTCTGCCGGTGTCAGGTAGCTTCTCTGGAGATAGCTACGTCTCCTGCAAGGCTCTAGCCCTCTCCACTTCTGCCTGGTAGCCCTAGTGCCTGGGCTCTGGAGCCACCACCTTCTACCTTTGTCCCTCCAGCCCAGGGGTGGGGTGGCCTCCTACTGTTGCCAGTCTCCTGAGTGTCTCACCACCAGCAATCCCACCAGCCGGGTAACCACTTCCTTGTGTTGTGTTGCCTTTGTTTCAAATATTTAGAGTGGTTTCTGCCTTCCTGGTGGAATGCTGTTACACTCCTAAATATGCACAAACATAAAACCAGGTATAAACTCTGTAAGCATAGGTCTCTTACACGAGTGCAATAAAACTCAAAATAACATTAACTCAGCACGATACACTATACAGACTGTATTACTTTTCTGGAACTAAATCCCCTCTTGAAATGTACATATGAGTCTCTTTTCTGTGGTGCAGGTTGTTTCTGAGCTCAGCTGACTTGTATCACCAACGTTACACAACATGACTTGATTCTCCCCTTCTCTTCTCTATTTGAATTTCTGTAAAACTTTCAGCCATAGAATATCAACATTGATTGCTGGTTTTCACATCCACAATCCACTGTAAAGATGAGCTCTGAAGTCTCATAGCCAAACTTAATTACAAGGTCATCATCCAGATTTTCCAAAATTTGTATATATAACATTTTTACTATTAAAAGCATGACATTTTAAAATGCACAGGAGAGAAATACGGGCATGATTTTCACACGAATACTCTTAAACAGAGAAGAGCCCTGGGTCAAATTTCACAGCTCCTGAATTAACATTATAGCATTCTGACTACGTGCCAGGGATGCCCCAATTAATCCTAATGACAATCCTCCAAGGCAGGAATTATAAGTTTCATTTTACAGATGAGGAAACAAGTTCAAAGAAATTACATGACTTGCTCCAAGAATCCCATCTAGGAAGAGGCAGAGCCTCCCACATTCTCAAGCCCATACTAGGCCTCCTCACTCACCTCAAGCCCTCTCTGTCCTTCTGTGGGCACTGGAATTGCAAAACCCATTCATTCATTCATTCAATAAGTTTTTATTGAACACCTACTATGTGTCAGGCACTGTTCTAAGCATTAGGTACAGTAGTGAGCAAAACAGACAAAGCCTTGCCCAGTAGAGCTCACATTCTAGTGGAGGAATGAGAAAACAAACAGCACGGATAAGCAAAATGCAAGGTATGCAGACAATGCCAAGCATCAGGGAAGCGGGAAGGGGATAGGAAATGTTTATCGGGGGAGGGTTGGGGTTTTACATAGGGTAGCCAGGGAAGGCTTTTGAGCAAAGATCTGAAAGCAGTGAAAGCACAAGACATACAAGACACACAGACATCTGGGAGAAGAGTAATTCGGGCAGAGGAGAAAGCCAGCGCAGGGGAAACGGGCCTGGGCCAGTGCGGCTGGAGCAGAGAAAACCAGGGGGTGTAGCAAGAGGCACGTCAGAGGGAGCGGGGAGTCAGACACAGAGGAAGGGCTTTCACTCCGAGTGAGTCACAAAGCCACTGGAAGGTTCTGAGCAGGATCACTCTGGCTGTTATGTCGAGAAGAGACCATAGAAGCCAAGGCTGGGACCTGGGAGAGCAGTCAGAAGGTCTTGCAGTAAATTCAGGGGACGGTGACAGCAATGCACCGTGTGGGAGGTGGTAGGAAGTGACCGAATCCCGCATATACTACTCAGGGTTTGCAACATGAGCAGGCGTGCCCTAACCCCTCCGCCTTTCTGGCCTGTCAGTTGTAAAGGACCAAATCCCATCGATCCAGGGATCTACAAAAGGACGCCAGCATCGACACACTCCGGAGTAGCACTGTCCACTAGAACTTTCTGCAGATGGGAATGCTCTGTACTCTCCAATGGCAGCCACTGGCCACGGCTGGCTGTTAAGCACTTGAGAGGCTAGCATGACTGAGGGACTGAATTTTTATTTAACTTTAATTAATTTAAATTCTACAAAACTGTACTGGACAGCACAGCTCTAGAGATCCAGCCTAACAAATTGCGCCTGGGCAGCTCTCGTCCTGGCTGGGATTTACTGGGAAGACGATCACCTGTGCTTTCATGACATGCGCATCAATCTCAAATCCCCAGACATTAGTCAGCGCGCCTTTGAGAAATGGTGGCGATGTGAATAAAGTGCTAATTTTATCTCCAAAATGGCCCATTAATAAATAACAAAGTGTTTATAAATATGCAAAACACACAATTAGTCAATTCTGCAAATTCTCTGTGATGGGATCCTTAAAGCATGTCCTAGAATGAGAGGTGAAGAAAGCAAAATAAATTTAGTTTCTCTTTAAAGCCTATAAGCAATGAATGCTGAATAATTTACTGCTGAGAGTTACAACACAAAAGCACGCCATTTACGGGTTTCTCTGAACACGAGCAGCACATTCTAACTTAATTCATACATGTGGGAGCCTATTATAAAAAGGAAATGAGTTACCAGTGAGAGCGATGGCAGATGGCAGCTGTTTTTACACTACTTCACGGACCCTGAATTACTCTAATCATCATTTTATTTAAGCCCAGAAGGCCATAAGAAATAAGCCACTGACTGCACTGAAATATGTCTCCCTTACACACACAAACCAGAACCTGCAACAAGTACATTATTCAAACAATTTCTTGCGGCGACAGGCACCAGCCCACAGGCCAAAGGCGGTGGAAAATAGTATCCCCAGGCTCTGGCGAGGTCCCCTTCTGAAGATATTTTAGGAAGAGCCCCCTTTAGCAAGTAAGATGCTCCCTAGCCAAATGGAAGGACGGCCTTTTCTGGAATCCTTGTTAGCATACTGCTGCTTGCCCTCCCCCGGCAAATGACACCGTGTCAGCCCTCGTTGCCTAAACCAGAGCTCTGGGCATTATTTTTTACCCTTACCCCTCCCTGATTGCAATCCAGTTGTTTCACTGGACTAAAAGAACCGTGTGCCTGGTCTCCCTGTCCCCTAACCTGGCTTCTCCCTCCAACCCATTCTTCACACAGCTGTCTGCGGTGTGCCTGTGTCGGGGAAGGTCTCTGGCACAGAGCAGATCCTCAGTACTATTTCGCGCGGTGAATGAATGAGGTCCGGGAAGTAGGCAGAGCCCAACAAGGCAGGTATTGGAGAGGAGTTTGATCTTGACACAGAGAGTCACAGAAAGCCATGGAAGGGTTTTGAGTAGAAAAGTGTCTTAATCTGATTTGTAATTTGTCAATGTCCTCCAACCTAAGGCCACCAGAAACACAGCCCACAGTTAAACACATTGGGTGTGTTGACTCAGTGCAATGAGGGAGAAGAGTGGGGTATCTCAGAAAGAGGGGACCAGAAATGACAGGACCGGGGATTACGTTAGGTGATTCTGGAGAAGGTTCAAGGAAGTGGGGTTTGCTCTGGCTTCGATGCTGTCAGAAAGTGGTTGATTGCTTAATAAATCCGAGCTTAAAGAGGAGAGGAACGGAGGGAGGCTAAAGCTGTGCTTGGTGAAACAGTAGCTCACATTAGTCAGGACAGAAGGCCATTTGGTCACTTTTGTGGTTTGGACAATGTCTATGTTTTTGTCTCTGTCCAGACATGATGACAGAGTGCTCTTGTTTTTTATCTATCGCGGTCACAGAGTGGCCTTGCTTGATGTTGGAGTTTCATGGCATGTTTATGTTGGACAGAAGATCGCCATAGGCCCCACTGCACGTGCCAGGCCAGGTCCTAGACACACGGCGCCCCGCTGGCCGTGCCGGGCCAGCTCTCAGCTGTGAGGGCTGCTGCCTTCTTTCTCGGTATTAACAAGGTAAAGATGAGAAGCAGAATCCAGCTGGGGGTGGGCGTGCTACAAGTAGTCCAGGGAGAGACAGTGGTGGCTTGCATTAGGGTAACGAGGGGATAAGAAGTGATTGGATTTAGGACATTTGGGTGGAGATATTCTTCACTCAAACATCTTGAGGTTTTCAGCCCCTCAGAAGGACCCTGACACCTCCCCTACTGGGCCCTTCCCGGAGCAGCCTGATTCAGCCTCTTCTCCACCCCCACCACCGCCCAAGCCCTATCTACCTGACATACTCCTGTTCCTCCTTCTCAAATATGACCTCCACCAGGACACCTTCCCCAACCCTCCTGTCCGAAGTCTGGGTTAGCCGTCCCCCATGTGTGTCCATAATATCTCATTGTATTATTACGGTTTACTTACCTGTATCCCCTGCTAGCTTGTACGCTGCATGGGGAAGGAGTGATGTCTTGTTCACTCTGTGTACCCAGGTCCTGTCACATACTAGACACTTAATAAACACATGTTAAATGAATAAATGCTTTACTGATGTTTATAGCTTTCTCTATCTAGTCCGGTTTCCAGCAAGTCGTTATCCACTCCGGACTGTCAAGACATAATGCTATTCCAAAACTAAGTTGCCTTTCCTTTTGAGCATACCCACCAAATAAGTGATATTCCCAGCACCACTATGTATATTCAGATTTCCTGAAATTAAATCTATAAACCACTTAAATAGAAGATACTATCCTTAAGTGGCAGTAAGTGCCGTGGCTGTGAATGGTTTTGATTTGATTTGTTAGTAGAGTTGGGAGATATTTACAAGCTTTCTACCCCTTATGATTTTGTAAGCCAAAAATAGCATCTTCTGTTTTGTCATTCATTCATTCAACAGCTAATTTTCAGGAGTCAGTGCCAGGAGTTGTTCTAAAATGTTCTGGGGCTATAGGAGTGAAACAGAGACAAAAATCTCTGATCCAGTGGGATTCACATTATATCAGACAGGAGCGGCAATAAAGAAACAGAGAAATAAAATATATTATGTTAAATAGCGGCACATGCTAATGAGAAAGACAAAAGCAGGAGGAAAATATATGTAAAATGTTATAGGACTTGGGAATTTTAAGTAGCATCTCCAGGAAGGGCCGCACCGAGAAGCTCATTTACAGGAAAGACCAGAGGAAGAAGAGGTGTCAGCTCAGCTCAGCAGACAACGTCTGGGGGAGGCCCTGCTGGCCGAGGGCACAGCCAGTGCCAAGGCCCTGAGGCAAGACGGTACCCCAGTCCACCTGATGCAGATCAAGGTCCGGCTCGCACAAGGGACAGATGGGTGGAGGAGAGGTGAAGGGCCATCGATGCTCTTTCAACCACTGTGACTTTCTCTCCTGAGCGAGGGAGCCTTTTGAGGATCTGGGTGACAATTGAATATTTAAAATAATATTGCATGCTAAAACACAGTCTAGTGCTTGCTAGGTTTAAAAATAGGTTAAAAAAATGTGCATCTTTCTATTTTTGGTCATTGCTCTATAATACACTTTTAAAAATTTTCTTGGTTAGTAAATGTAATATGATCATTATAAAAGATAAAGAAAATATAAACATGATAAATAGGAAAATTAAATTGCTGTCCTACCACTCAATGATAACCATTGTTATTTTTAGTGTCTTGCCTATCCTTACATATATGCAGTTTAAAATTCATATACAAAGAATATGTACACACACTTTCTTATACGTGCATATATACATATACAGTCAGCCCTTTGTATCTGTGGGTTCCACTTCCGTGGATTCAACCAACCTGGGATCAAAAATATTTGGAAAATAAACAACTAGAATATAATATAACAATTAAAAAAATACAAATTTTAAAAACAATGCAGTACAACTATTCATATAGCGTTTGCATTGTATTCAGTATTATAAGTAATCAAGAGATGATTTAAATTATAGGGAAGATGTGCATAGATGATACGCCAAGACCATCAGGGACTCGAGCACCTGTAGATTCTGGTGTCGGCAGAGGTCCTAGAACCAATCCCCCAAGGATACTGAGGGCAGATATTTGAGACTTTTTCCCCTTCATAAGCATGAACATATTTGCAATGTCATTAAAAACTCTTTTGAACCACATTTTCAATGGCTCCAAGGCATTTCATCACACGAATGAACCATAATTTCCTTATTGTTCATGTCACGTCCTATGCAGCAGCTACTCTACTCACAAAACACACACGGTTCTAAAGGATTGCTCCCAACTATTGTGTTTCTAACTCCGAGACCACTCACACATGACTGCCTGCGTCATTCGAGGGGAGCAGGTCGAACTGGAACAGCGCTGGTGGTCCGTGGTGATCTCTTCTGTGGGAACATCCTTGGGTTGAACAGTCATGGGTGGAGGATATTCTGTGGTTGGATCACCGAGAGGCGATTACTGTTGCTTTGAAAATACAGACCTGCGGTGGTCCCAGAGCCCACCCTTCTTCCCTCACTCCCTACTTCCTGATGCCACATCAGATTCAATCCACCAGGAAGGCAGACAGAGGAGCCAGCCCTCCCAGCCGGCCCAGGGCCCCTGCTGTAATGCCACAGGCCTGCCCCAGCCTGTCCCCAGGACCAGCTGGCACCCACCAACCCTGACATATCACCCCCAGGACTCCCCTCTTCCTCTCAGCATTGCTGGGCTCCTTCCCAGCCATGAATCTCAGAAGCTGGCAGGGAGTCTCAAGACAGTGACTAAAGATCCATCAGGTCATCACTTATTATGTAGTAATTAACACTGAGCTCCCTAAAAAGTTTCCAGATTCCAGCCTTTCCCGACCCGGCAAGGCTCACGGCTGTCTCCAAGCCCAGGAGGCCTAGTCAGAGGACATGAGGGCTCAAGGTCCTTGTCTCTGGTCCACGAGGCAGAAATAGACCCCAGCCTCCACCTTCCTCCACCTTCCTCCACCCTGGAATGAGACTGATCCTCACTCATGTCATTTCAAGGTGAGCCGGGCACAGCTGTGATACCTTAACTGGTGGTTCTCAACCCAGTCCACACATCGCTTGTCAGAAACACAGAATTTTGGGCTCCATGAATAAATCAGCTTCTAAGTCAGCTAATGAATCAGAGCCTGTGTTTTAACAAGAGCCTCAAAAGGTTCTTGTGTACCAAAATTTGAGAAGCATCACTCCTAGGTCAGTGGTTCTCAGACTTCAGCATGCACCAGAATCACCTGGGTGCTTGTTAAAACATAGGTTGCTTTTTAATTAGCCATAACAGAGGAATGAAATATTTGATACATGCTATGATAACAAGAGTGGACCTTGGGAACATTATGTTTAGTGAAATAAGCCAGACACAGAAGGATAAATATTGTATTATTCCACTTATATGAGGTACCTAGAATGGGTGAACTCATGGAGACAGAATGTAGACTAGAGAGTACCAGGGGCAAGTTGGGAAGGGGAGTTATTGTTTCATGGGTAAAAAGATTTTGTTGGGGATGATGAAGAAGTTTTGGGTATAGATAGTGGTGATGGTTGCTCAAAACTATGAATGTCTTGGCCAGGAGCGGTGGCTCACGCCTGTAATCCTAGCACTCTGGGAGGCCAAGGCGGGCAGATTGCTCAAGGTCAGGAGTTCAAGACGAGCCTGAGCAAGAGCGAGACCCCATCTGTACTAAAAAAATAGAAAGAAATTAATTGGCCAACTAAAATACATAGAAAAAAAAATTAGCCGGGCATGGTGGCGCATGCCTGTAGTCCCAGCTACTCGGGAAGCTGAGGCAGAAGGATTGTTTGAGCCCAGGAGTTTGAGGTTGCTGTGAGCTAGGCTAACGCCATGGCACTCTAGCCTGGGCAACAGAGTGAGACTCTGTCTCAAAAAAAAAAAAAACTATGAATGTCTTTAATGCCACTGAAAGGTATACTTGTGAATGGTTAAAATGATAAATATGTGTATTTCACTGCAATAAAAAAAATAAACTTTTTTTAAAGCCACGATTTGCTGGGCCCCACCCCCAGAGTCTCTGATTTCTGATTCAGGGGGTCTGAAGTCTGAGAATTTGCATTTCTAACAAATGCCCACGTGTTGCTAATGCTGCTGGTCTGAGGACCATGTTTTCAGTGTCAAGAATCTGGACACTGTTTCTTTATTAAAATTAAAAAAATAAAGATGGATGTCCAGATCCCATCCCAGAGACTCTAATGTGATGGATCTGGATTGGGGCCTGGGCATGGGGGACGTCAGCCTCCCCCAGTGACTACCTTGCAGCCAAGCTGGAGACCACGGCCGGGAACCTCCTCACCCGCCCATGCTTCTTAGGTGACAGAGACATTCAGATTGGCAAGGAGCTCCTGGCTGTTTTGTTTGTTTGTTTTTTGTTTTTCTCCCTTTGCTGAGAGTGTGTGTGTGTGTGTGTGTGTGTGTGTGTGTGTGTGTGTGTGTAAGTTTGAAAGGCTGGGTGTAAGGGAAAATTCATGTGTATAGGCAGTAGGTTTCTTAGGCCAAACCAAGATGACTGCTAGAGTGTTTCCCAGCCCAGCCTTCCAGCAAGCCGGCCTTCTGGTAAGGCACGAGTCAGCACACGTATGTACCCATGGTGTTAACTCCTATGTAAAACCCATGTGATCATGCTTTCACGTGGCACGTTGCCATTTAGCTGTGAGCCGTATGCAAGTGCTCGCCATATTCCCGCAGCTGCGGTGCCCTCCCAACAGTGAGGAGCACCTCCCGTCCGTTTTCCTGCTGCTGCTGCTCACCTCTTCTTTCCATTCCCAGAACCCACTCCGGTACATTCGCCGGCCACGGAGCTCCCTCCCCACTCTGGGTGGTAGAGGAGTTTTTATTCTAGGAAAATCACTACTCTCTTGTTTTCCTCGATAATTACCTTCTAGCCATGGGCTAGGACCTCCGGAGAGAGGGGTGTTCACACCTTTACTGAACGACCGGGGTTGATGGGCAGATTCAAGCTTGTTACAGTCCCCATTTTAGTGAGTGTGAATGTGTCGATTCCTTTCATAAACCTCTGTTTAAACAAAACGTGAACTTCGTGACTTGCCCCTTCGTTTCCTAACTTCTGGCAAATCTGTCACAGGTGAACCTAATAGAAGAAAACAGGAGGGACAGAGAGAAACAGAGAGAGAGGCCAGTGGTGCCTTTCTCCTCAACCCAGAGCAATCCCTTGAATAGTTTGTATTTGGTGATTTTCCACCAATTTTACAGAGTTCCATAAGATCATAGAATTGACCGTGGACACATCTACAATGGTAACAGGACAATGAAACTCTTGCATGTGAGTCTTTTGTTACAATTTCCTTAGCCTTTTTGTGTTTTACTCATGAAGCTATTTAATGTATTCCTTCAGCTACTTGACCCACTGGGCCAGCACCTTGGTGAACACGCTCTCCCAGGTGGCTAGCACCCCTTCCCTGCTATTTTCCTCCCTGTACCCTAAATCCACCCATGACTAGCCCCACCTGAGAGCCAGGCTCACGTCCCCTTCCTGCTACCATCAGGCGTAGGGGAGGCATCGTCAAGACCACATGCTCCACCTAACTCAACTCTGGGGAACTTCTGACACGTTAAAACAATACATTAAAAAGACCAGTGGTTGCCAAGGATTGGGAGGAAGGAGGGATGAATATGTGGAACACAGGAAATTTTAGGGCAGTGAAACTACTCTGTACGATGCTATAATGATGGATACACGTCATTGCGCATTTTCTGAAACCATAGAATGTGCAGCACCAAAAATGAACCCTAATGTAAACTGTGGTTTAGGGGTGACAATGATGTGTCCACATGTGTTCATCAGTCTTAACAAATGTACCACTCTGGTAGGGGATATTGATAATGGGGTCGGCTATGCGTTCATCTGTGAGGGCGGGAGGTATACAGGAAGTCTCTGTACCTCCTTCTCAGTTTTGCTGTGAGCTTGAAACTTCTCTAAACAAACAAAGGCTACAAAAAATTAAAAATAATAATACATTTAAGAGGGGCTCTAGAAAAGAAGACAAATATTCAATGGTGAGCTAAGGCCTTAAAATAAAACATTGACTTCAGAATAGCCTTTCTAAAGAGCTCTGGCAAAGCCAATAAAAAGAATTCACTTCACTTAAACCTTCTGAAACCTACCCTCCTTGCGCCTCTTCTTTCTGTCCCAAATTACCTTCATACCAATACCCAATTATATAGTACCTCTTTTATTCCTTCGGCACCTTCTCTTAACCTCCCAAACGAGCTACTTTTTCACAGCATTTTTCTTAGAAAGAGTCACATTTCATAATATTCCTCTAAAATTGCCAGCCCAAAAGGTTGTTCTAGAAGTCAAACTTAGGTTGAGTTAAGGGCTATAGTTAAGATTCCAAAACCTCAGGACGACAGACAGAAATATTATGCAAATGAACTACTCCTAGTAAGTAGTTGTTAACTACTCACTATTCTAAATTATCAGAACCATACAAACTGGTTTCCTTCATTTTAAGCTCCTCAGATGGGGAAATGATTAAAAGCAACAGGATAAGAATAAGATAAGGATAAGGATAAGAAAGGCCAGGAAGAATTTAAATAATTCAACTGTGCACAATTCAGATATTGGCCTTGAGAGGACAAGAAAAATAAGAAATGAGCTACATACAGCCATTAATGAAGTCTTTCCCTTAAGAGAAGATTGGACAAAAATTCAAACTTGTAAATAAAATAAAGATGACTCAATAGACCTTAAAACGAGACTTCAGGAAACTTTTAAACAATATCTGTGATAGACCCAGCAGCTGAAGTAAAAGGAGCCTTGTTCTTTGTTTTTGTAAATAGACTCACATCTGAAATAGGAAACGTAGTCAGAAAAATAAATTGGAATGGGAAACTGCCAATTTAGAAGATCTCCAACATGTGGCTTAACATTTTCAAAAAGCCTTAGAAAGTAAACAAGCTAGAAATGAAAACAACTTCTGGCTATCCCAATTAAACAACTGGTCCCCAAAATAAAAACAAAAACAAAAAGTTCTCTGTTCTCTGAGAACCAAGAGCCTCTAAATAAGGATACCTATGTAGATACCACAGGCAGGAGAGTCACTGGGAAAACCAGCCTCACACATTGGTTATGAAACAGAAAACGGCTGTCCAAAGTCTGTCCAACGGTGTTGCAGCTGAGAAAAACATTAGAACCAAACAATTTCTGGTCCATCACCTAAACCCCCAAGGGGAATGATTTATAAATGTATATGGTCAACAATTTAGCTTTCCTGTTGATATAGGTGTCACTCTATCGACCATTAATCCCACTACCATAGAACGACAGATGCCCCTGGAGCACCAAAACCACTCAAATAGTGGGACTGTCTAACAATCCTAAGCCTTTTCCTATGTCTCAAGCTGTAACTGCTGCCTTGGCAGAAGAACATTCCTTTCTTCTCTGTGACACAAGTCCTGCATGTGTAATAGGAAAGGATCAAGTCTGCAAGGGGAACTGCCAACTAATACGTACTTCAGATGGATTCTTTTTTGAAGTCCCAGAAGTTATAGCTGGTATGCATATTAAAATGCCTACACTAGGTATGATTTGAGAAACAACTGAAGAATTACTAGTGCTCTCAGAATTTCTGAAGGCCTTTAAAGACTCTATGAACATAAACAAACTAATTGGAGCAAAGCGGTAAAAGTTCAGATCGATTCTTCCAAACCTTTACCTAAACTTCCTCAAAACTCCACTAAAACCGAAGCTAAGGAAGGTCTTAAGCCAATTTCAACAGCTTAGTAGAAAAAGGATTGATTCTCCTTAGTACTAGGTCCTGCAATACCTGTTTCACCTGTTTAAAAGCCTAGCAATCGAGGATATAGATTTGTCTAAGATCTATGAGCAAATAAAATAGGCTCGCAGCCCAGCAGTGCCCAACCCAAATACCACATTAGCCTCGTGCCCACCTGAAGCCAAATTCTTTACTGTAATAGATTTATGCCCAGCTTTCTTTAGTGTCTCAATTGATAAAGACAACCAATATTTGTTTGCCTTCACCTGGGAAAAATCAACAATCCTTCTGGATAGCTTTCTCTGTGAGGAAAATAAGACAAATTTATTGAGACATTTTAAAATATTTTAATTGATGGGAAATGTATTATATTCATGAACAGTAAGACTTAATATTTATAAAGGTGTCAATGTTCCCCAAATTCATCTATCAGTTCATTTTCATTCCAATCAAAATCCCAACAGATTTTTGTTTTCCTAAAAATATTTTTTATGGATCATTTAATTCTGAAGGGCAAGCAGAGAAAAAAAATCTCCAGAATATTTCTTAGGAAAAAGAGAGAAGGGACTTATTAAAAAGTTATGGTAATAACTATTATGTAGAAATGATTTGGGGATACATAAAATTACCAGCAGAATAAATAGCCTAGAATCCTGCCATTCTTATGGGTAACTTTGGTCTATGACAGAGGTGTCATGACATACCAGTGATGACAGAGACCATTCAGTGAAAAGAGATGGATAAACAACTGGACTTCATACAGCCAAATATGACATTGGAACCCATCTCACAAAGTATATAAAATTCAACTCAAGATGGATCAAGGACTTAAATATCAAAAAGTAAATTTTAGGACTTTTAGAAGACAATTTAGGAGAATGTTAATAGAAAAGGTAAAAATAAAACACTCTGTAACATAAAAGCTTGATTGACTTGTCTGTATTAATGCTAAGAGCCTTTCGGCTTAGACAGGTAATAGAGCACCCCTCGTAACAGGCAGGAATTGAGGAGGGGGATGGGTTTGTGGGTTTGATACATGAAGTTGAGGAATTTATTGGCTCATGATTTCTTTTTCCTCTGTGACATAGGAAGCAAGTTCACGTTTGGAGTGGGAGTAGGGATAAGTGTGTGGTGGGCAAGGAGGGTAGGAAAGGGAGTTGAGTCTGAAATCTGACGGGTGTGGAGAGAGAGGGTGTACACCTGTCACTGAGTAGGGTAGGAGCGGGCTGGGACAGAAGAACACAGCCAGGGGCCATGGGTGCTCCTGAATTAGGGGGTCCATCTGCCCGGAGGCGTGACGGCCTCTGGCAGACTCAGCTACAGGAGGTCAGTGATTGGTTCCCCAGCCAGGTCAGCCAGCGCTGCCATTAGCAACAGACTCCCCAACTCAGTCACCGGGCTGATCACAGCCCCAGCCTCCTCCCCCGCAATCGGTTTCCATCTCTTTCCACAGCTTCTGGACATTCTCATGAGAAAAGGCTACCCTAGGGACAGTTAGCTAGGTACCACCTGAAACTCTCTCCCTCTAATTCTTAACTGCTAATTGATCACGGTTTAATTGCACTCTTCAATCCAAAAGTAATTGGTAAGCATCTCTCCAACAGTGCACACCTCTCCTGTATCGGCCTTTAGTCTACTTGTTAGACTGGCATGTGGAGAACTCCTAGGCTGCCCAGTTCACATACCAGCTTCTCTCTGTGGTCTGAAAATCAGGCATTGCCTGGCTCATTCTGTAACTGAGACTTCACCTTTCCCTTGTAGCTGCAAGTTACAATTTCTCTATTTCTTTTCTCCTAAGTTCCCAACTAGGAATAAAACTGATTACAGCCAATTGGACATCTTTATACAAAGCATGACAGACTCTGAGAGCTTTTCCCTAATTTCTTCCTAATTGTTCGTGGGCCTCACCCATCATTTTCACATCCCAAGAAGTCCTCCAGCTGCCCTGACACTGATTGTACAATGAGTTCCCTTGGGGAACAATTTGCGAACTTGCCCCTGACATAATCTGCTATCTGCAGCCTGATATTTTACCATAGGACATTTTCTGATAATTTAACCAGAAAACATAACAAGATTTCCCAGTAATCATATTTAGTTGTCTGTATCTCTCCCATGGAAATAAGGTAACAGAATTCTAGGCCTGGTTCTTTTACTCATTAGTTAACTAGTTAGGTAAGCATCCTTCTAGAAGTTATTTCCTTCTCCGTGGCTCTTCCTTTTCCAATTAAAAAAAAGTATAGTCATGCCAAGCTTCCTCACAGACGTGTTGCATGGATTAAATATGATAATGAACGCCCAAGTACTTTGCAAACTGCAAATCTAAGGTGTTATTATTCCCTTGGTGAAAGTAAATATAGGCTGTACATCTTCTCTGCAGGAGTATAAAGGTTTGGAGTTTTCATTAAAGGCAAATTCACCAATATTTATTAAACCTCTTTTGTTTGCATACATTTGCTAATAAGCACTTATACATAAATCATCTCATTTTATCTTTACAGTAAGCCTGAGCTATAACTAGTATTAAAACCCATTTCACAGATAAGGAAACTAAGATCCAAAAAGATTACTGTTCCCAGTATCATACAGCTGGTAAGAGCTGACATTAATTCTGAACTGATAAAGCATTTCTTCTCCACAAAATCCTCAAAGATTCAGGCTCCTTGCAGCCTACCATGTTGCCATCCAGGGAGTGGCCTCGTCCTCACCATTCAACATGGATGGCAGTATCATGACCTAAGCAGGAGGAAGGAAGAGGCAGCAAAAAAGAGAGACCAATACTTATGAAAAGGTTACAGAAGTTTCCACGTGACACTTTGTCAACATCTCCTTGGCCAGAATGTGGTCACGTGATGATTGGCCAATTTACTGGCAAGATATTGATGGAGCACTTCAACAGAGTAACTGAAGAGAATTTAGTAAAGGGAACATGTTCAAAGGGGTGAGTTCATTTAAGGAAAATAAACAAAATGTGATGGCATACACCAGGGCTAGCAATAATGAGGAACCATTACAACTGGATACCTAAAGGGGCATGGAAGGGAAGATTACCAGAACCTAGAAAGAGTTGGAATTGCCACTGAAGGAAAAAGCTACCCCAACTGAGCTGTAGAATTTGGTGAATGAAAGCCATCCTGTGGCTGATCTCCTCCTGCCCCTGCCACATATATATGCAAACAGGCACAGACAAAAAAAAAAAAAAAAAAAAGCCCAATCAAAAGCCTTTTCTCTCTAGCCAAAACATCAGGAAAAGGACAGCTTGGCAAGACAGAAAACTTTTAGACAATAACCCATCCACTCCAACCAGGTAGCACAGAAAAAGAATGTGGTTCCACCCCACCCAGGCCAGCAAAGGCCACATGAGAAACCTAGACATCCACCCCTGAAAGGCTATAATGAGGTACCCTAACCACTATCCCTCCCAACCAGGGTGGTATCAGAGAAGGATGAATGGGAAGCCAGGACTTTTATTCTCCAAGAGGACTAAAAGCACCCTAATCTCCCTGCAATGTCAGTGGAGAACACAACCAGTCCCTACTGGCTGTTATGGACTGAATTTTATACCCCTAAAATTCAAATGTTGAAGCCCTAACTTCCAGTATCTCATAACATGATTGTATTTGGAGATAGGATCTCTAAAGAGGTAATTATGGCAAAATGAGGCCATTAGTTGGGCCCTAATCCAATATGACTGGTGTTCTTATGTGCGAGAAGAGGAGGTCAGGACACAGAGAGACACAGAGAAGAGACATAAATGATCACACACAGCAAAGAACACTGTCTTTACAAAAATAATTTAGAAAAGTCACTAAACAAATAAACAATTACATCCCACAATAAGTGGCAACAACAAATCCTGGAAATAGAGCAGAAGCTGATTTCCAAAGTTACCAAATTATAATATTCATGATGTCCGGTTTTCAACAAGAACAACAAAAAAAGCATGCAAAGAAACAAGAGAGTATGGCCCATGCACAAGAACAAAAGAAATTTAGAGAAACCTTCCTTAAGTAAGGCCAAACATTGGATTTACTAGACAAAGACTTTAAATAATCTCTTATATGTGCTCAAGGAGCTGAAAAAAATAATGTCCAAAGAAATAAAGGAAATCAAGAGAACAATATCTAAACAAATACAGAATATTAATAAAGAGATAGAAATTATAAAAAGGAACAAAATAGAAATTTTTATGTCTAAAATTAAAATAACTTAAATTTTAAAATTTGCTAGATGGATTCAATAGCAGATTTGAGCAGTCAGGAGGGAAAGAAAATCAGTCAACTAGAAGATAAGCCAATTTAGATTAACCCATCTAAGGAGGAGGAAGGAAACCAATGGAGAAAAATGAATAGATCTGGCCTCAGATGAAAGAACAACAACAACAAAAAAAGAATAGAGCCTATAAGACCTGTGGGATACCATAAAACATACCTACATATGTATAATGGGAGTCCTAGAGGTAGCGGAAAAAAAGAAGGGGGCAGAAAGACTATTTGCAGAAATAATGGCCGCCCCCAGAAAATCCCAAATTTGATGAAAGACATGAATATACACATCCAAGAAGCTCAACAAACTCCAAATATGATAAACTCAGAGCTCTACTTTGAGACACATAACCAAACTGACCAAAAATTGAGGGAATTTTCAAAGCAGCAAGAGAGAAGAGACTCATCATGTACAAGGGATCCCCAAATAAGATTAATGGCCTATTACTCATCAGAAACCAGGTAGGCCAGAAAGTAGTAGGATGACATAAAGTGTGGAAGAAAGAAAAGTCAATAAAGAATTATATATGTAGGGAAACTATCCTTGATCATTAAGGATAAATTAAAACATTCACAAATAAACAAAATCTGAGAGAGTTCATCACTGCGAGACCCACAAGAAATTCTAAAGGCCATTTTTCAGACTGAAATGAAAGTACACTATATAGAAACTCAAAGCTAAACAAAAAAATAAAGAACACCAGGAAGGGTAATTATTTCTATACAAGTAAGTATAAAAGCCAGTATTATTCTATTTTGAGATTGTAATGCCTCTTTTTAAAATGTGATTTCAAAGACAAGTTTGCAAAATAATAATTACAGATATATACTAGTGGGTACACAATGTAAAAAGATGAAATTTGTGGTAACAATAGCTATAGTTGGGAGGGAGGAAGGAGCAATATAGGAGCATAATTTTGTATACTATAAAAGCTAAGCAGGTATTAATTCCAACTAGACAGTTACAAATCTAAGATGCTACTTGTCATCCACAACCAGTAAGAAAAACTAAAAAATGTACAGAAGAGGAAATTAGAAGGAAATCAAAAGACACTAGAAAAAAAATCAAACACAAAATAAGGTAGTAATGGAGAAAGTGGGGAATAAAGAAAGATGTAAGACCCATAGAAAACAAATAGCAAAATGGCAAGAGTAACTTTTCTTACCAGTAATTACTTTAAATGTAAATGAATTATAATCTGTGGCAATTAATTTTATACATCTACTTGACTGAGTTAAGATTCTCCATGTGGCTGCATATACTCTGAATCAACATTTAGTATATGGAGCTATTTCTTCCATATCCAAGATTCACAGGTCCAGGGATCAAAGGATGGAAATGGTAATGGCACCACTCACTACAACTCCCAATGACCTACTAGTAAAACTTTTTCTTCCTGTTCCTGTGACCTTATGCTCTGTTGGCCCAGATGTCTTTGTTCCCTAGGGAAGAATGTCTCCACCAGGAGACAATGATTCCATTAAACCAGAAGTTAAGAACTCAGCCACCTTGTGGTGTTCACGCCTCTGAACAGGGAAAGAAGGGGTTATAGTTCTGGCTGGGTTGATTAATCCTAACTACCAAGGAGAAATTGGACTGCTTCAGTGGAGGTAAGGAAGGATATATCTGTAATACAGAAGATCCCTTAGGGCATCTCTTAGTATTTTGATGCCCTATGATTAAGGTCAATAGAAAACTACAACAACCAATCCAGGCATGAGTTCTAACATCCCAGATTTTTTCAAAAATAAAGGTTTGGGCACCCCCTCAGGTAAAAAACCATGACCAACTGAGGTGCTTGCTAACGGCAAAGGGAATACGGAATGAGTAGAGGAAAAAGGGAGTTATAAATACCAGATTACAACCATGTGACCAGTTACAGAAATGAGGATTGTAATTGTCATGAGTATTTCTTTCTTATTTTGTTATCATGATGTGTGTGTGTGTATAATAAGCAAAATCTTTGTTTTCTTCCCTCTCTTATTCTCTTATCACGTAATATAAAAAGTACTGAGTTTATATCACAGCATTTAAGTTACAGAATATCAGGGAGAGGAGTAAACATCACCAAAGAACTTGGCATTCTCTTCTGGGGGAAGGGGTTAGTGTGTTTTTGGCTGTACACAGAATAGCTATATTATGTTAGGCAGAAGCATGACCTTATTATTGTCTTTATTTGCAGATTAAGTACAATTTAAGGAGATTCATATAGGTGCCAAGTTGACAAAGGGTAGATTTATGATAGCTAATTTTATATGTCAACTTGACCGGGCCATGGTACCCAGATATTTGGTCAAATATTATTCTGGATATTTCTGTGAAGGTGGTTTTGAATAAGAGTAACATTTAAATCAGTAGACTTTGAGTAAAGCAGATTACCCTCCATAATATGTACAGACATCATCTAGTCAACTGAAAGCTTTAACAGAACAAAGACTGACTTCCCCTGAGCAAGAAGGAATTCTGCCAGCAGACTGCCTTTGGACCCAAGCTGCAATTCTTTTCTGAGTCTCCAGCCTGCCAACCTACCCCATCAGATTTTGGATTTAGCAAGCCTCCACAGTCACATGAGCAAATTCCTCAAAATAATTATATTTACTTATACACACACACACCCTGTCAATTCTTTTTGTCTGGAGGACCCTGACTAATACACTCTAAAATTAAGAGATTGGCAGAATTTGTTTTTAAAAAATAATCCAATTATATGCTCTCTACAAGAGACTCTCTTTAGATTCAAAGACACAAAGAGATTCAAAATAAAAGAATAGAAAAAGACAATCCATACAAATAGTAATCAAATGAGAATGAAATGGTTATACTAATATAAGACAAAATAAAACTTAAGACAAAATTTTTTACTAGAGACAAGGAAGGACATTTTTATTAAGATGAAAGGATTAATCCATCAAAAATGTCTAATAACTATAAACATATATGTACCTACAACAGTTTCCCAAAATATATGAAGAAAAAACTGATAGAATTGCAGAGAGTAATGTTCGGTTCTACAATAGTTGGGTACTTCAATGCCTCCATTTTCAATAATAAACAGAACAACTAGATAGAAGATCAATAAGAAAACAGAGGATTTGAAAAACATCATATTTCAACTAGACTGAACTGACATATGCAGAACACTCTGCCCAAGAACAGCATTATAAATATTCTTCTCAAGTGTACCTGGAACTTTCTCAAGAATAGAACATATGTTAAGCCACAAATCAAGTCACAATAAATTTTAAAATATTGAAATCACACAAAATATCTTTTCTGACAACAATTGAATAAAGCTAGAAATTAACAACAGAAGGAAAGCTGGAAAATTCACAAAAATACAGAAGTTAGCACCCTTAAACAATCAATGGGTCAATGAAGAAATCACAAGGGAAATTAGAAAATACTTTGAGACAAATGAAAATGAAAATAGAAGATACCAAAACTTATCAGATGCAGTGAAATCAGTTCTCAGGGGGAAATTTGTAACTCTAAAAGCCTACATTAAAAAACAAGATCTCAAATCAATAGATTTGAGATTTTATGCTTTCAGGAATGAGGGAGAAAAAGAGCAATTAAACCCAAAACTAGTAGAAGGAGGAAAAAACAAAACTAGAGTGGAGATTAAAATACAGAAAAAGAAAACAATAGACAATTAAGAAAACCCAAAATTGGTTCTTTAAAAAGATCAACAAATTTGACAAACGTATAGCTAGACTGACCAGAGAGAGAGAGAGATAGCGAGAGAGAGAGAAAGAGACAGACGACTCAAATTAATAAAATGAGAAATGAAAGTAGGAATATTACTACAGACTTTACAAAAATATAAAAGATTATAATACTATGAAAAATTTTATGCCAAACAAATTAGACTACCTAGATAAAATGGACAAATTCCTAGGAACACACAAACTACCATAACTGACTCAAAAAGAAATAGAGAAGATGAATAGAGCAATAAAAGTAAAGAGATTAAATCAGTAATCAAAAATCTACCAACAACAACAATAAAAGCCCAGGACCAGATAGTTTCACTGGTGAATCTAGCCGAAGATTTAAAGAAGAATTAACACCACCATTTTTTCTCATAACCTTCCCAAAAATTTAAGGGGAGAGAATACTTCCTATCTCACTTTATAAGGCCATCATTACCCTGGTACCAAAGCCAGACAAAAACAAGAAAGAAAAAGAAAAGGAAAAGAAAAGAAGAGAAAAGAAGAGAAGAAAAGAGAAGAGAAGAAAGAAAGAAAAAGAAAAGAAAAGAAAACTACATACCAATAGCCCTTATGCATATAGATGTAAAAATCCTAAATAAAATAATAGCAAATCAAATCCAGCAACACATTAAAGTGATTAGTCACCATGACCAAGTGAGATTTATTCCAGGAATGCAAGGGTAGTGCAACATACAAAAAAATCAATAACTGTAATATACCACATTAAAATGAAGGATAAAACCACATTATTATCGCAATTGACACACAAAAAAAATTTGACAAAAAATTCAACACCCTTTCATGATTTAAAAAAACACTCAACAACTAGAAATAAATTTCCTCAACATGAAAACAGATATTTATGAAAAAATCCACAGGTAACAAACTCAATGGTGAAAGACTGAAAGCTTTCCCCCAGATCAGGAACAAGACAGGGATATCTGCTTTTGCTACCTCTGTTCAACTTTGTACTGTAAGTTCTACTAAAGAATGCATGCGTGCGCACATGCATGCACACACACACATGCATGCACACACACACATACATGCACACACACAAACCACTGGAGTTAATAAATAAATTCAGCAAAGTTAGATAACACAAAATCAACACTCAAAAATCTATTGTACTTTTATATACTAGCAATAAACGATCTCCAAAGGAAATGAAGAAAATAAGTTTATTTAGAATAACATCAAAAAATAATATTTAGGAATAAATTTAACCAAGGAGGTGTAAGAATTGTACACTGAAACCTACAAAACATTGCTGAAAGAAATTAAATACCTAAATAAATGGAAAGACATCCCATGCTCATGGATTGGAAGACTTAATATTGTTAACATGTGCTATGGTTTGAATATTTGTCCCCTCCAAAGCTTATGTTGAAATTGAATCCCCAATGTGGCAGTATTGAGAGGTGGGGCCTTTTAGATGTGATCGGGTCATGAGAGCACTGCCCTTATGAATGGATTAATTAATTCATGAGTGAGTTAATAGACTGATGGGTTATCATGGAAGTAGAACTGATGGTTTATAAGAAGAGGAAGAGAGGCCTGAATGAGCATGCTCAGCCCCCTCACCATGTGATTGATACCTTCTACCACCTCAGGATTCTGTAGAGAGTACCTGCAAAAAGGCTCTCACCAGATGTGGCCCTTTGAACTTGAACATCTCAGCCTCCAGAACTGTAAGATAAATAAATAAATAATAAATTCCTTTTCTTTATAAATTAGTTTCAGGTATTCTAAGCAACAGAAAATGGACTAACACAACATGGCAATATTCCCTGAAATAATGTACAGATTTAATGCAATCCCTATCAAAATCTCAATAACCTTTTTTGCAGAAATGGAAAAGCTAATCCCAAAATTCATATGAAATTACAAGAAATCCCAAATAGCCAAACAGTCTTGAAAAACAACAAAATTGGAGATCACACACTTCCCAATTTTAAAACTTAGTGCAGTGTTAATCAAAACAGTTTCGTACTAGTTATAAGTATAAGACGTTTTATGTAAACCTCAGGGTAACCACAAGATAAAAGCCTAAAATGGATACACAAAAGATAAAAAGAAAAAATTCAAAACACACCACTATAGAAAACTATCAAACCACAAAAGAAGAAAGCAATAGAGGAAGAAAGTAACAAAGGACCTACAAAACAAACATAAAATAATTAATAAAATGGTACTAGCAAGTATTTCCCTATCAATCATTACTTGGAGTGTTGGACAGGTGGGAGGGAGCAGGGAGGAGGGGATGAGTATATTCACACCTAACAGGACAGTGCACAGTGTCTGATAGCGCACTTATAGTTCTAACTCAGGGAGGGTTAACATGGTTTGGAGTTTTTTGATGCTGGTTATATTTCTATAAATTTCTGATTGGTGTTTAAAAATATTTGAAAAGGTGGAGTATCAGGTCAGACCCTGGGCTGGGAAGGGAATGTGAACTTCCAGGAGCGTCAAAGCCATGCGAGGGATGGAGAGGGTGCCCAGAAAGAGTCAACAGCACTCTAGGGTACAAGGGCAGTGCATTGAGAGTCTCTGCTTGCTTCACCCAATTTGATATATAAGGGAAGAAAAAATTTAATGACTTATACCCATGAAGTGTATTCAGTGTCCCAGAAATTTTGGAGAAGACCCTGAAATCCCAAACTAGCCTGGATTTTTCAGATATGTGGCCCAACACTGATGCCCAACCAGTGGAGCACTAGTCTTGCCATGCAACCCCAGTATCCTCCCCCAGGCTAAGAGGGAAATGCAAACTATCTTTGTCCCACTTCTGTCAAGCCTGCTCCTGGTCTTTCCTGCCATTCCACACCCCTCAGACATCAGCTATAATGCCGTTGGGGCCTCAGAGACACAATAGTCCACAGCTTGGCCTGTCCACTTGCTGAAAGTAAACTTATCCTACCTCCCACTGAGGTACCCACATTCATTCAAACTCCATGGCCTTCCTTATAATGCATAGGCAAATAATTACTAGTGAAGAGAAATATTAGGAGAAAGGAAATTAATATAATGAACTAAAGAGACCCAGTGCTGGTCTGCTTCCTAGGATATAGATGGGAAATGGTGTCCATTCCTCTTAGTCTGTTTGTGTTAGTGATCCTGTTATATAAACTTTATGGCTGTATTTTTCAGTAGGATCTACTATTACAAGAGCCAAACTCTTAGACTAAAATAGTAAAATACCACATTTTCTCAGAATATATGCCAGACAGAAATTTTTCAGAAATCTACAGAATGGGAATTCGGCAAGCACTTTAGAACAGTTGAAGCAGTGAGAATGTGTAAGTGACAAACAAGACTTTAAAATATGGAAGCAGTAATAAAAAATATCTCCCAACAACAACAACAACAAAAAGCCCTAGACCAGATGGATTCACAGCTAAATTCTACCAGGCCTACAAAGAAGAGCTGAGACCCATCATACAAAAACTATTCCATAACATGAAGAAGGGAACCCTCCCTAACTAATTCTATGAAGCCAGCATCACCCTGATACCAAAGCCAGGAAAAGATGCAATCAAAAGGAAAAAAAAGAAAATCCAGACCAATATCCCTTATGAACACAGATATAAAAGTCTTCAATAAAATACCAGCAAACCAAATTCAACAGCACATCAAAAAGATAATCCACCATGATAAAGTGGGTTTCATCCCACGGATGCAAGGATGGTTTAACATATATAAATCAATAAATGTGATTCACCACATAAAGAGAAATAAACACAAGAACCACATGATCGCCTCAATAGATGCAGAAAAAGCATTCAACAAAATCTAGCACCCTTTCATGATAAAAACCCTCAAAAAACTAGGCATAGAAGATACATCAAAATTGTAAAAGCCGTATATGACAAACCCACAGCTAACATCATACTGAATGGGGAAAAGTCGAAATCATTCCCCCTAAGAACTGGAACAACACAAGGATGCCCACTGTCACCACTTCTGTTCAACATAATATTGGAAGTCCTAGCCAGAGCAATCAGGCAAGAGAAAGCTATAAAGGGTATCCAAATTGGGAAAGAGGAGATCAAATTATCAGTTTTTGCTGATGATACGATCTTGTATCTAGAAAACCCTAAATACTCCACCAAAAAACTCCTGGAATTGATGGATAAATTCAGAGAGGCTCAGCTTACATAATCAATGTACATAAATTAGTGGCATTTCTATATACTATTAATAACAGTCAAGCTGAGAATCAAATCAAGGACTCAATACCATTCACAATATCTACAAAGAAAATAAAATACCTAAGAATATATTTAACAAAGGAAGTTAAAGGTCTCTACAAGGAGAACTACAAAACACTAACGAAAGAAATCGCAGATGACACAAATGGAAAAACATCCCTTGCTCATGGATTGGCAGAATTGACATCATTAAAATGTCCATACTGCCCAAAGTCATTTATAGATTCAACACAATTCCTATCAAAACACCAGCATTATATTTCACAGATCTAGAAAAAATAATCCTAAGCTTCATTTGGAACCGAAAAAGAGCCTGAATAGCCAAAGCAATCTTAAGTAAAAAGAACAAATATAGAGGTATCACATAACCTGACTTCAAATTACAGTACAAGGCTATAGTAACCAAAACAGTATAGTACTAGCATAAAAGTAGAGACATAGACCAATTGAACAGAATGGAGAATCCAAAAATAAAACCATCTACCTACAACCAACTGATCTTTGACAAAGCAGACAACAACATACGCTGGGGAAAGGAAGACCTATTCAATAAATGGGGCTGGGAAAATTGGATAGCCACATGCAGAAGAATGACCAAGGACTCCTCTCTCTCTCGACATATTCAAAAATTAATTCAATATGAATTAAAGATTTAAATATAAGGCATGAAACCATAAAAAATTCTAGAAAAAAATGTAGGAAAAACTCTTTTAGACATCAGCCTAGGCAAAGAATTTATGACTAAGACCCCAAAAGCAAATATAGCAACAACAAAAATAAATAAATGAGACTTAATTAAATTAGATAGCTTCTGCACAGCAAAGGAAATAATCAACATAGCAAATAGACAACCTATAGAATGGGATAAAATATTTGCAAAATATACATTCAGCAAAGGACTGATATCCAGAATCTACAAAGAACTCAAACTAATCAGCAAGAAATAATCAACCCCATCAAAAAGTAGGCAAAAGACATGAACAGAAGTTTTTGAAAAGAAGATGGACAAATGGCCAAAAACATATGAAAAAATGCTGAACATCACTAATCATCAGGGAAATGAAAATTAAAACTACAGTGAGATACCACCTTACCCCTAACAGAGTGGCCATTATTAAAAATCAAAAAACAATAGATGCTGGTGTGGATACACAGAAAAAGGAACACCTATACACTGTTGGTGGAACTGCAAATTAGTACAATCTCTATGGAAAACAGTTTGCAGATTTCTCAAAGAAATAAATGTAGACCTACCATTCAAAAGGGAAATGAAGTCATTTTTATCAAAAAGACACCTGCACGCGAATGTTATCACAGCACAATTCACAATTGCAAAGATGTGGAATCAACCTACATGCCCTTCAGTTCATGAGTGGATTAACATGGAGTACTACTCAGCCATACAAAGGAATGAAATAAGGTTATTTTCAGCAATGTGGAGGGAACTGGAGACCATTATCCTAAGTGAAGTATCTCAGGAATAGAAAAACACCGTATGTTCTCACTAATAAGTGGGAGCTAACAGGTGAGCACACACGGGCACAAAATGATACAAAAGACATGAGAAACCAAGAAGGGGGTGGGTGGGAGGGTGGGTGTGGGATAAAAATTTACCTGTTGGGTACAACGAACACTATTCTGGTGACCAGCACACCAAAAGTCCTGACTTAACCATTATACAAGGTATCCATGTAACAAAACACTTCTACCCCTTAATTTTTTCAAATTAAAAAAAAATAAAATAAAATACTTATCCATGAGTCTAATCTACTACTACTTCTTTACCCGGGCAGTATCTACTCACTGCCCTTGGGGCAAGCAGTCGGAGATAAAATGCAAAGTGAAGGAAAGCAGTGGTTTGGGAGGGGATTGGAAGGCCAAGCCTGGCATAAAAGCAGGTTTGGGAGATGACTCTCACTGCAAGTTCCCTGTTCCTGCCCGCATCGTAGGGACACCCTGGAGAGGGAGGTGTTGCCAGGGCCGCAGGCAGCGTGGGAGGAAAGCGAGACAGCTAGGCTTGTCAGAGCATCCCTGAGACGGGAGCTGCTCACAGGGGCCCAGGAAAGCAGCGAGGCCCGGGCTCTGGCCCACAGGCCTGTAGGGCAAGGCAGCCACAAAGCAGAAATGTACCAGGGCCTAAAACGGGCTCAGTGGACCTGCAGCCTCACAGCAGTTCAATGTAAGGAAGCTGAGATGGCCACAGGCAGAAGTGGCTGGACGAAGGTCCCAGGCTCAAAAAAACATCATGGTTGGCACCCAATGGAACTAGCACTCAGGACTGACACTGTCAGTAGGGATTTCCTTGTTCTTTGAAATTTTAAATTTTAGAATATATGATGTCAAATTTTATTTATCATGGAGGCCAATTTGCCACTTTTCATACTTTCCTTTCAAAACATTTTTGCATACACTTTCCCATCGACTGGAAGAAATAACCAGTGGAATGGCGACAATATTTTTTTGCAATTCTCCATCTAACAGATTATTAAGTGTCTTGACTGACCTCACACAGCTGGCTGGAAGGCAAAGACCACAGCTGGGATGGATGCTCTCCAGCGTGGAGGGCCTCTGGCCAAGGGGGTGTGAGGAGGATTTTGAATGAAACAGAAAACAATCCACTGCAGCTTTAAAATCTTGATCTTTTTTTAAATGCCAGCTTCTCAGCTCCAGAGAATACCAAAACATCCAAGGGAAGCACACTGCGGGATCGCCATGCAGGCTACTTTCCAATGACATTTTCCTGGCCACTGGACCTAGAAACAACCAAAAATAATTTGGGGAATGTGCTGAAATTATTTATCAACCATCTACTGAGCCCACACTGTTGTAAAGGAAACAGGACTTGACGCTGGGTATAGGTTAATGATACTAGACGATTCCATTCCCATGTACTATATTTCTAACATTTTTCTAAAATCATCTGTCCCAAAACATAAACCATCTTGTTTTCTGGGCATGCTGTCAGGACAGGAAACTGAAGCACTAAATTTTCCTCCCAAAAAAAAAAAAAATACAAAATCCACATGAATAAAATACATTTGTAAAGAACTGAAATAAGTAAGAGATAGTACTAGCTAACATTTGAGTCCACAGTACAGCCCAGGCCCAGTTCTGTGTATTTTACATGTATTAACTCAATCTGCACCATAACCCAGTAAGATACTATTTTATTCCCATTTTACAGATGAGGAAACTCAGGGACAGAAGGGCTAAGGAGCCTGCCTGAGGTCACACTTAAAGGTGAAATGGGGACCCCACCCCAGCATCCGGCCTTCATAGTGTGGGCACTTAATCATTGCCTTTCACGCATCAAAAAACTAGATCTGACAATGATGACGTCACTTCCTAAGTGAATTCAGAGGTTCAAGGTAGTAACAGGTAATACTGCTGGCTACATTATAGACCGTAACAAATCGTATTGAAATTCATCCAGGACAGTCAGTTTGATACATTATATAATTTTAAAATAATGAGGGCAGTCTTGTCAATTGTCAAATCACATTTTCAAACACGCTACCTGACAGCCATTTATCAAACGCCTGTGCTAACTGGGTTAAACACGAAACCCACCTGGTGGTGGTTTAGAACAGAAATCTAGAAATGGAGCTACAGATTGGATGTCTGTGTCACCCCAGGATCCATGCGTTGAAACTTAATCCCCAGTGTGATGATATTAGTGGGGGGGGGGGCCTTTGGGAGGTGATTAGGTCACCAAGGAAGAGCCCTCATGCATGGGATTAGAGCCCTTATGAAAGGGACCCCAGAGAGCTCACTCGCTCTTTTCCCGCCATGTGAGGACACAAGGAGAAGTCGGTCTTTCGCAGCTTGGAAGAGGGCCCTCGCCAGAACCCAACCGCACCGGCATGCTCATCTCAGACTCCAGCCCCTGAAAATGCGAGAAAGAAATTGCTGTTGTTTGTAAGCTACCCCGGCTATGGTATTTGTTATAGCGGCCCGAGCTGACTAAGACAAATGGATTCAATTTTTCGTAAGTTCTTTGTTTCTAATAAACCAGAAGTAACTTGACAGTGCAGTGCTGACTGCTGGGATTTTTTCAGCCAGGCCCTCTCTGGCCCGTGGAAATGCCTGACTCTCACCACCGATTCTGGCGGGACTCTCCTTGCTTCAGAGCCTGCAGGACTTTCTATGCTCAAGGTCCAGTCTCTGTTCCTCTTGCAATAACACAGAAAGGCCGCCAGGGTTTCTCTGAGAAGCCCAAACTTGACCCAATGTAGATGAGCTCATGGGTCCTCAAGGGGCCAGGCTGCCCCCAGATTTCCCAGAAACCAAGAGCTCTCCCAGACGGGCTCCCCGGGACACTTCCCTCCGTACCCACGGGGAGGACGGCCTTAGAGGCTGCTCCCCAAGCCTTGTTCGGGGCCCAAAGCCCTTACCTCTGGCTTCTCCCTCCATTTCTGCTAGGTCCTCTCAGTTCAGGCTGTACCTGTCAGAAGCTGTCAGGAGCCTCAAGAGAAGAAGAAAGAGCCATCAGAGGTCAGTTTACATTTTCCAGCTATACCTGCAGCCCTTCCCACCCCAGGAACTCCTGGCAGGAGAGCCCAGGACCCAGCAAGGTGGCTGGCAGCTGCTGCCCAGTCTGTGAGAGACAGACTCAGAGGGCATCAGAGCCCAGGTGGCCGCAGGGCCACCCCCTGACTCCTTTGCACTCCGCCCTGCAGAGCTCACCTTTCGCCACCTACTCGCAGCAGCCTGCGGCAGGCCCTGGCAAGAACGAGCCGGAAGCTTCCCAGAAGCTGTTGAACTGACTCTTCCTTGGGAGACGCAGGGACCCCGCCTCCTGGTCTGCAGCTGTGGGTTCCGACAAAGCACATCAGGCCTCTTGTACATCCAGGGCTGGCAGGGGTTTAGCGCTACCCACCTAGGGGTCATTTTCACAAAAGAAATGTCCCTCAAGCTGACAAATCCCCCGATTCTTCCTTGACATTGGGCTTCCTCAGGAACACAACAGCCTGGATTTCCTCCTCTTGCCCACCCACCCTGCTCACTCGCCGTCTCCACCCTCATCCCCACCCCCACCCCCACCACCAGAACAACAGTCCTCAGCGTCAACCAAACCCCCGGGCTGTCTCACATGCTCTCCAGGGTTTACCCACACACGGCTTCCTGCAGAGGTCCCTTTGCCCCTTCAGGGTCTCAAGCTCTGCCCCACTCAGAGAACATTAGCTAATGATCAGGAATATTGTGCCAAAGACATTCTATTAATAGAAAAAGAGTTCACTCTTTGTGAACCTAGTTCCGTGGCCAGGGGCTGTCACCTGCGTGGTAGACACCTTGGTTCGCTTCTCATCCTTCACCCTTGGGGGTCAGGGCTCTCTCTTCACCTGTTGGTTGCATGCATGCAGGGGACTCTGCAGCACTAAACCGAGGTGACTTTTCCATACCCAATAATGTGCGCTGGTGATTCTCCTCCAGAGATGGAGCCGTCTTCCTCAGTGACCCCAACTGTCCCTCCTCAATGCCTCATCTCCCTCCCAAGACTGACTTCATCTCAGAGTTCTGAGGAATTCACTTTCTAAGCAAGAAGTTCTCCACCCTGTTTCCTTGGCCGGAGGCCAAGTTCAGCCAGTTCTTGTCAGCTTGCAGCTGTGGGTAAAAGGACTGGGCAGCTGTGTGAAATGAAGTGACTTGGAAGGAGGTGACTTGATGAATGAGGCCCAACCCTCTCCCCTGGGCATCTGCTCCCCTGGGTCTTGGTTTGCCATTTCTACATGAACGTCTCGTGCAGTAAGTCCTCCTGTGTCTTCCTCACTGGCCTTGAATTTGGCAGGAGCCCTC
Source organism: Lepilemur ruficaudatus (assembly GCA_963574885.1). Taxonomy (NCBI): domain Eukaryota; kingdom Metazoa; phylum Chordata; class Mammalia; order Primates; family Lepilemuridae; genus Lepilemur; species Lepilemur ruficaudatus. The sequence goes on from CAUYRT010019371.1 coordinate 29,534, forward strand.
TTCTTGTGCCTACTGCATCACAGGCTGCCTTCTGCTTGGGCTCCATTTCAGAATCACCAGTGTCTTCTCAGAGGATGCCCAGCAACCGACACCCCGCCCTTTTTTTTTTTTTTCTTTTTTTGCTGGGGGCCAGCCCTGGTGTAGCAGCAGAGTATCCAGACAGAGAGAACCACAGCAGCCACACCCAGGCAGAGAATGTCACTGTTAGTTGTAAACCAGCCAGTTGGGACTCACTCCTCAGCTCCCCTTCATGGACTTCCCAAAGAAGAAATTCCAGGATTTCAGACTCCTGGGGCCTTTAGTCACTGAACTCAGTGGCCCCACCTGGGCACCTGGCACTGCACCAAAGCAATAAGCGTCTCAGGGGTGGGCCCCATCCATTCTAACACCATGAAACGGCCACTGTCCCTTCGGTCTGGTTGTGGGTGAGTGTGCCCACCCGACACACTCCTCAACATCCTGCTCTGGGACAGCAGGGAAACCAGAGGCACAGGTACAGAAAGAAGGGGAGGGAGAGGAAGCCACCGGTCTCCCACTGAGTCTTACTTAGGGCTCTGGGAAGAGATGGCCCAGAGTCAGAGAGTCAGAGGAGACCTTTCCTGCTTTGGAGGTAATGGCTGGAATTCACATAAACTCTCTGAGCCTGAGTTTCCTTGAGCACAGGAGGAGGACATCTCCGAGTGCTCCTCTGGGGTAGACAAAATAATGCCCCCACCAAACATGTCCATGTGCTACTGCCCAGAACCTGTGACTATGTCACGTTACATGGCAAGGGGGAATTAAAGTTTCAGATGGAATTTGGCTTGCTCATAGATTAACCTTGAGATGGGGAGGTTATCCTGGGTTACCCAGGTGAGCCTGTGGGGGAGGTTATCCTGGGTTACCCAGGTGAGCCTTTGGTAACCACAAGGCCCTTGCAAGTGAGAGAAGGCAGAGAAGTAGTCAGAGTCAGAGACTAGTTTGAAGATGCTGACTTTGAAGATGCAGGAAGAGGCCTCGAGCCAACGAAGGCAGGGCGCTCTAGAAATGGCAAAGGCAAGAAAATGGTTCTGCCCTAGACCCTCGTGAGGGTCTTGCCGTAGCCTTGCTGACACTTTGATTTTAGTCCAGTGAGACACAGTTTGAACTTCTGGCCTCCAAAACCGTAAGATAATAAATTTGTGTTGTTTTAACCCGTTTATCTTGTGGTAATTCGTTACAGCAGCCGCAGGGAACTAATCCGCCCTCCATCCACACCAGCATTTCCATCGGCTTCAGTCTTCTCACCACACTCCTCCTCCTCCGTCTCTGAGTCACGGCGCCCCCGGCGCCAGCACCGCTGCGGGGTCAGAATCCAGTCCTGGAGCAGCCTCATTGCGAATACTCGTATGCTCTAAAGAAACACAGGACTATGACGTCCGTCCTATATTTGCGGAAGGCCTTGCCATTTTTAAATCACCGTCATTCAAAAACAAAACAAAACACAAAACGTTTTCTGAGTGTTCTCACGTGCCTGGGACTGAGCCGGTCCCCGGGGGCACAAAGACAAGTGGACTTCATCCTTTCCCGCCAGGAATTCACTGTCTAGTTGGAAAAAGAAACAGAAACGACGACCTGGAATCCTCGATGTTTCAGAAGTTAGGCTGCAGTCGGAGTAACGCGGCCTCTCTCTGTGCAAACAGCAAACGGCAAGAAGAGCGATGTTGATTGGCCACGTCTGCTTGCACCTCGGGACCGCAGACATCGATGGGGGCAGTGGTGGCAGGCTCACTATGGGGACCACCTGCTTGAGCATATGTGTTTGGGTTTGTTTTTTTTTTTTAATCTAATGAATAATTCTGAGTCACAGCTGGGACGCTGGACCACTGAAGGATCTTTTCTTGTTTTACTTTTTGTGAAGTGCTCTGCTCTTCACGCTGGTCTTTTGTTAGAGGTGGGGGGACAGTGTCCATCACAGGGAGCACTGGAGAAGATCACAGCTTAAGAGCAGAAGCATGAGCAATAAACACATCCTTTGCCTTATGTCCCCTCTGCCTTTCCTGATTCTCAAAATGACATTTCAGACTCATGTATATTTTTTACATAGATGGATGGGACAAACTCAAGCTTGAGTTGTTCCTTTTTTGTGGGGAGCAGGGGGAACCTGAGTAGGATTATCATCAGGACCTGAAAACAAATGTACTACACAGAGGACACACTGACAAATAAATTTAGCTTTTTCCTCTCCTAAGGCAAACAGGCATAATTTTTGGATGGAATCTCTAAGAAACTGTAATTTTTAACAGCCTTGAGAGTCACCTGTTTCCACAACGTGATAGGTATTTTTTTAGTCTAGCCAGATAAGACAGCGCACGTAGAGTTATGAGTCAGATTGACGAGATCAGGGCTACAATTACAGGCTGTCCATAAACAGTTTTACAGGCGGGTAATCTTCCCCACGTCCATTCTTTAGCCTGAGTTTCTAAACCCACCACATGAAGAAGTATTGCCGAGACCCAGAAAGGAAAGACCCTGGTGGCTTCAAAGTTTCCAACATTGAATACTAGTCCTGGGACCTCAAACACAGAATGTGGCTCGTCAGCCTGGAGCCCACACCTTGAGCATCCGCCTGGAATTCTTACCCTTGATTCTTTCTAACTCCGCTCTTGTTTTTTGGGTGGACCACTTCTTGATCCCAGCAGAGAATGCCTATGAGACTTTTATGTGGCTGAGGCATAACCCAAAAAAAGCGCAAAGTTGCCGAGGCAAGAAATTTTAGAGGAAGTCCGCTTCCAGGTGAACTAAGTTCCTCATGTGTCCCCATAGAGACGCAGTGCTTTGGGAGAGAATTTGAAGAGCCAGTTGCCAATGCCAATCACTGCCACTTAGGAAGAGCTAGCAAAAGACACTAATAATAATCATGAGAATAAAAACTTCCTGGTTACTTGCAAGTTTTCAGAGCATCTGTTAAAGCCAATAATGAAAGGTGTTGATGTCTGTCCTGTTTGTTGTACTGCGTATCTCCTCTTTTATTTCCTTCCAGTCTCTATCCCCTGCCAACCATGTTGTTCCCCAGTTGATCCCCAGAAGGACAGGGCAGTGGTTTCCCTCCCAACAGGTCACTACTTTTCCTACTGAGCGCAGTGCCTCGTGGCATTCAGCCTCAGGTATGTGGCTCTCCTGCGGTGATTCTGCCAGCTCACTTTTCCTTTGAAAGACCACCACCCTGACTCTCAAAGCAGCCAAGATTCTCTCCTTTCCCCTCACTTCATGTCCCCACAAGGCTCTTCATCTGCTTTATTCATCATGGGGCAGTAGGCATGGAGTAATCCAGTTAATGCGCCCAAACGTGATAGTCCTATGCATGGCAGGTCTCTGTCAACCAGCTAGCATGCTCACACCAGCAGCAACATACAAACTCATTTGCCATGAAGCCACATGATTCAAAACGCCCTGGTCAAATCCAAGGACCCAAAGAAGTAAAGCACACAGGGTCGTCCTTGGCTCATCCATGGGTAAAATGTAAACTCCGGTAGAGGATGGCATCGCTCCAGACTGAGGAATGGAGTGCAGCAGTGTGGGGCAGTGGCAGTCTGCAGGCAAGGGTGAGCCCTTCGACCTGGGCTGGCTGGGAACATTCTCACGAGCGAGGAAAGATATACGTGTTCTAGGAGAGCGTCTAAGCAACAGAGAACAGGGCAGGAGCTGAGAGTGCTTGCAGCATATTCAACAACATAGAATACCTTTCCTATGGGATTGCAGGGTGTGTGTAGGAGAGTGGAGAAATGGGATGTAAAATAGGGCATTGGGACCAGACTAAAGCTGAGCTAAAGACAGGACTTTATTCTGTCAACAGTGGACATTGAAGGGTTTGGAGGCAAGGGTGAGGTGAGGTGTTCCTGCTGAGTGAGGTTTAAGAAAAATGACTCCAACAGGGTCATGGGATGGATGGGTGGATGGAAAGGTCTGAAGGCAGAGAGACTGTAGAGAGTTGAATGGTGACCCTCAAAATTTCATGTCTGCTCAAAACCTCAAAATGTAATCTTATTTGGAAATTGGGTCTTTGCAGATGTTACTAGTTAAGATGAGGTCATACTGGATTACACAGTGGGCTCTAAATCCCATGGCTGCTGTCCTTATAAGAGGAGAGGCACATGAAGACACACACACTCACACCAAGAGGAGATTGCTACATGGCAACAGAGCCAGAGACTGTTACCATGCATCTACAAGCCACATAGGGCAAAGGGTTGCTGGCAGCCACCAGAAGCTAGGAGAGGGCACAGGACAGGTTCTCCCAAGAGCCCCCAGAAGGAACCACCCCTGCTGGCATCTTGAGTTCGAACTTCCTGCCTCCAGAACTGTGAGAGAATAAATTTCTGTTTTTTAAGCCACCCAGATTGTGGTAATTTGTTACAGCAACCCTAGGAAGCTAATATAGAGACCAATAAAAAAAATCCACTGGAGTACAGACTACGGAAATAACAGCTGAGACAAAAATTAGGCCTTGGAAGAAACAATTATTTGGAAAGCATAATCAATGGGAATTAATAACCAGGGGAACAAGCAAGCTGTAGGAGCAAGATACAACTCCAAATTCACAGAGTGGGGCTCCCATTTCACTCTGGGGCCAGGTCTCCAAGGTGTGAATTTCCAGGAAGCTTATGGTCCTTGAAGATGCTCCTGGGGAACAGGAGCTAAATTTAGATTCCCAAATTTGGAGTCAGACTGGAAGCAAGGCAAGGAGACGGCAGCCCAAAGACAAGTAACTACTGATTGAAAACCAAATTCTCTTGTTTATTTATCTTTTTTGTTCCACATTCTTTAGGGAAGAATCTCTCTCTCTCTCTCTCTCTCTCTCTCTCTCTCTCTCTCTCTCTCTCTCAGTAGAAATGGTAATGGTATCACCCAGTATATTATTTAGCAACATATCTTTTCATTTAATATTTCTTAAATACTTTTCTCTGTCCAGGCTACTACTCTTCCAAAATATCCTTTAAACCAGTGGTCCCCAACCTTCTTGGCAGTAGGGACCAGTTTCATAGAAGACAATTATTTCACTCGGTGGGGGTGAGGGGAGGCTGAGCTCAGGTGGTGATTGATGCCAGCGACGGGGAGCAGCTGTAAACACAGATGAGGCTTCACCCACTTGTGCTCACTAACCGCTCACGTCCTGCTGCTCCCCCTTCCTAGCTGTATGTGGATGGTTTTGTATCTGGTTCTCTGTTCTGTTCCGTTTGGTCTATGTCTCTATTTTTCTGCCAATACCATGCCATTTTGATTACCGTAACCTTGTAGCATAGTTTGAAGTCTGGTAATGTGATGACTCCAGATCTGTTTTCTGCTTAAGATTGTTTTGGCTATTCGGGCTCTTTTCTGGTTCCAAATAAAGCACAGAATTATTTTTTCTAGATCTGTGAAACATAACACTGGTGTTTTGATGGTGATTGCATTGAATCTGTAAATCACTTTGGGTAGTATAGACATTTTAACAATCTTGATTCTACCGACCCATGAGCATGATATGTTTTTCCATTTGTTTGTGTCATCTGTGACTTCTTTCCCCAGTATTTTGTAGTTCTTTGTAGAGATCGTTCATCTCCTTGGTTAAGTACATTCCTAGGTATTTTATTTTCTTTGTAGCTATTGTGAATAGTATTGAATCACTGGCTTGATTCTCAGCTTGACTGTTATTAATATATAGAAATGCTACTGATTTGTGTACATTGATTTTATAATCTGAGACTTGGCTAAATTTATTTACCAATTCCAGGAGTCTCTTGATGGAGTCTTTAGGGTTTCCTGGATATAGATCATATCATCAGCAAAAAGTGAGTTTGACCTCCTCCGTGCCAATTTGGATACCCTTGATTTCCTTCCCTTGCCTGATTGCTCTGGCTAAGAGTTCCAGCACCATGTTGAATAGAAGTGGTGACAGTGGGCAACTTTGTCTTGTTCCGATTCTTAGAGGGAATGCTTTTGACTTTTCCCCATTCAGTACGATGTTGGCTGTGGGTTTGTCATATATGGTTTTTACAGTCTTGAGATATGCTGGGCTTTGGGCCCACTGGCCATGCGGCTACCTTAAGCCATCGCTCAGATTGTCTCCTCTGCTCCTCTCTCAGGCCCCCAGGCTGAGCCGTCCTCCCTGGAGCCATCACCTACTCTCCTATTTTCCCCCAAGATGCCACTCGCATCTCCTAAAATGCAGCTCACAGGAGGGTTAGAGGCACTTGCAAGCATCTTTCACTCACTAAGTTGGCATCATTTGAGGAATTGAGTTTTAATGACATGAGTGGAGAGCTGGACAGGGACAGGAGTGTCAATTGATACATATTTCCCTGGAAGTATAATAAAATCTGATCGAAAAAGTTGCCTTTTTTTTAATATTTGCCCTACCTTCTGACCCAGAAATTCTACTTCTAAAAATTTTACTCTAATAAAATAAAGTATGTTTGCAAAGATTAGCTAGAAGGATATTCATCATATCCTTACGTATGATAGCAAAATGAAACTAAGTAGCATGTAAATATTCAAGATGGAAAGTTAAATAAATTTTGGAACATTCATGCAATGGAATATTATCTGACCACCAAGTCTGGTGTTTATAAAGTAACATCAGTTGCCTCCAGGGAGGGGAACTCAGTGGCTCGGAGGCAGGGAATAAAAGGGCAACTTTTCACTGAATGTTCTTTTACACATGTTGCATTTCAAACCATTTGAATCTCAGCTATTGGAAAGACAGGTAGGTAAAAATTTAAAGGATATTTTGGAAGAACAGCCTGGACAGAGAAAATAGTTCAAGAAATACTAAATGAAAGAGATACGCTGCAAAATAATATACTGGGTCATATCATAGCTACTAAAAAACAAAACCAAAAAAGTCTGGAAGGAAATTACTCTAAGGTTTAATGGGTTATGTTTCTAATGGATGGACCTACAGGTGATTTTTATTTTCTTCTTATATTTTCATAACTTTTATGCAGTATTTGGAGGCTGGAGTAATAAACATGCTATTAAATTCTTTAAAAATGATCTAACCACCAATCTTGTGCTTTGCACTTTCTCTCCTTCCTGTCTTAGATGAACTTCTACAAGGAATAGAGAGACTGTCTTCCACTTCCTCACCTCCCGCCCTATCCAACTCTACCCCAAAACACTGCCTCCTTGATCTGCTGAAGTCTGGCTTCCACACCCTCTTCCCCTCTCCCCTAGAACTGGCCTGGAAAGTGACCCACCATTCCTCCACACCTCCCACCCTCTCCATTGCCAAATTCACCAATGTTTTCAGCCCTCCTCTCTCCAGCCTCTGTGCTATATTTGTGTTCAGTGAATTTAACAAACATTAATTTAGCACCTATTATGCATCAGACATAGCTTTAGGCACCTTAGGGAGACATCAGCCCTTAACTGGTCACTGCCAGTTCACAGGCTGAGGGGAGGGCAGAGAGGAGGACAGAAGGGGTGATGCCACCCCCCAGGCATATAGGAGCATCTGCTCCTGATTCTCCACCCAGCTCCCCACCTCCTCTGCCTCTGTCACGTTCTCTCTCCCACCTCTAATATATCTGCCCTCAGGAATCTGTCCTCACCCACTCTCCCCTCACCCTCCCTGGCCTGTGTCCTTGACCCTGGTTTGGAAGCCCGTTAATGCAACAGGCACAGCCACCGCCACCTCCCCTGAGCCCACAGACAGTGTGTGTCTCTATCACCCCCACCTCCCAACTCTGTTCCTTAGTTGGTAGCACCTGCCCAGGGCCACGTGGCACATGCAGCCCCCTACCTCCTCCACTCCAGCCCTCCTGCCCCTCCTCTGCCCTCACTGAGGCTTTTCATCTCTCGCCTGGTCCATTGCAGTGGCCTCCTCTCCAGCCCCAATTCATGACCTTGCTTAGGTCTGTCACCTTCACACTGCAGCCAGCGGGCTCCACCAAAAATGCCCATCTGACCCTCTGGCTGCCCTGGGACAAGCCCCTCATTCCCTCTGCAAACCCAGCCTCTGCTTGTTTCCTCGATGAGCAGTGCCCCAGTGCCCCCACCTTGCTATGTCACACATCTGCGCTTTCCCCAGGCTGCGCTCCCCGCCCCACACCTGGGCCACCTCTGGGCTCCCCCACAACCCACTCCCAGCCTGGCTAATCCTTTCTTCACCAGGATTCAGCTCAGGCTCTCCCTGCTCAGGAGCACAGGTCCTGGATGGGTGGCCTTCCTCTGAGCTCCTGTCACAGAGAGGGCAGAGCTCTCACTTAGTCACATTGAAGTTACTAAGGCACTTGTGTTTTATTTCCAAATCAACTATCAGGCCCTCTAGGACAGCCATTCTGAATAATTAAGCCCTGTAGCTCCAGCTCTTAGCACAATGCCTGGCCAACGTGGGCAAGAAAGCTGGCCCAGTTGGAGGAGCTGTTTCTTAGGTCTGAAAGCATGGGAGCTAAGCCATTGTAGGTTCTGTTGACCATGTGGTAACTGAGAGCCTGGACACCCCAGGACAGCCCCAGCTGGAAGGAAGATAGCGTGCTACCCAGGGCTGCTCCAGTGTGTCCCGTGCCTGCGGTGCAGCCCACGCCAGAGAGGAAACAGGCCAGGCTCCTCTCCCCTCCCAGAGGCACAGAGTTGCCTTGGTCCACCAGGACAGTGAGGCCGTGGCCTCTGGCAGGAGATCCCCTCTGAGGCACCCAAACCTAACATGGGGGCCTGCAGAGCAGAGTCCCAGCAGGGCTCTGTATCCTAAACTTCAGAGACTAGGGGCCTTAAACCACAGGCTGTAAATCTTATCTCCAGATGATGTTCTACCTAGCCATTGTATTTTCACGTGCACTAAAAGCAGGACCTCGTCCCATCTCTAAAATGCCCTCTCAGGTGCTGATAGAGGATAGGTGGTGACATTGAGGAATCTGGAGGTGTCCAAGGAGTGGGCAGCCTTTTCTCTTGCATTCCCCCCACCCAGCCCCACCATCACCCCCTGAAAATCACAAGGATAGCAGAGCCCAGCAGCCCTGGGAGGGGTGGCACAGGCGCCTCAAACTCAGAGACATTAGTCTCCTCTCCCTGTTGCCATGAGAAGGGAAAAAGGTTGATTAAGTCGAGCTCCTAACTCCCTACACAGCCCTGCCCCAACTCTGTGGGCTGCCTGCTCTTCACACCTGTCTGGAAGGACACAAGAGCTGTGGCAGAGAATGGCTGAGAGCAGGGGGCAAGAGAAGGGCCACAGGAGGGCCAAAGACCCCTCTGCAGGGCCTGCTGAGGCTTCCACAACAAGGTTTTCTTCAGCTAAGACAGGGAGAGCCCCTGGAAAATGAAAAGGTGGTGACCAGAGGGTCTACTGTGCAGCTGGAACTTCCCTAAAACCCACATTAAGTTATTAGATTAATCCATGACATATTCACTGGGCATTTCCAGTGTACTAGCTGCAGGGTCCCCACAGAAGGGTCTGGTCCCCATCCTCAGGGCCTAATAAGTCCCCTGGTTGCAGAACCAGGGCACCAACCCCTGAGAATTCTAAGGAGGGAAAATTCCAGTGGCAGTTGAAAGTAACGGCAGAGCCTCTGGACGGTTGTGGGAGGGGCCCAGAGGTGGGATGGGCCTTGTCCAGGAAGGCAGGGGAAGCTTTGGGAGGGCGAGATCAGCAGAGAGCGGGCTGAAGGCTCATAAGGAAGAAAGGGACAAAAGTCAGGAAGGAGGAAGCGCAGACACCCGGTACCCGACAGCTCCAGTGGCAAATTCTGCCAATTTGTGTGTCCGTTTGGGGACCTGCCCAAGGATGAAAACTCACAGGCTCTGAGCCAACCTGCTTTTTCTCATCCCAAAAGGGAGGAGTACAGCTGCCTCTGGTGCTGAACTACATACTGCAAACCCAGATCAAGTTCATGCCAAACGTGTGCGCTTTTCTTTTAAAAACAAATCAGCAACAGCAAGTTCAAAGGGGCTGGCCAATGATAAGACTGAGGAGGGGGCGCGTAGAAGAGATGTCTGCGCACAGGCATGTGGCCGCATGTCCATCCTACCGTGTCCGTGCTGACGGCGTACTAAACCCAAAAGACCTTGCCCGATGGTCTCTGTGATGTTTCGCAGTGCCCAAAGGCTAAAGAAATAACTAGTAGTTTTGTCACTAGGTAGTTAAGTCCAAATGACTCAACAGTGTGATGTCTGACAGATGTCATTGTGGCCACTTGGAAAATTTTAAAGTTATTTGGTGGTAGTCCTGTGAGTTAGCTGTGGTGTCCTTGCGTGCCTTGGCACAGAGTTCAGGAACCATAGACACAAACCCTGGGTTAGGAGTCCTGGTTGAATCCTTCGGCACTTACTACCGACTACCAGAGTGGGAGACGCTAGGCATGTTTGTCACAAATTGTTATAGAATAAAATTTATGTTAAAGAGAGCCACTGTATGGCCAATATGGCTTCTGAATTAGTTGTTCTATTTCTCTATTTAATAACCAGGCTTCTTGGAAATCTTTGTCCATAAGGAATAGTTCGGTGGACTCAAGTGCATACTATGAATGCTGAAGCATCTGGAAGGGTGCTCCCAAGGGGTTCAAAGTTCTTTCCTCCTTAACACAGAAAGAAGTTTAATCCGCAAACTGCACCCCATTTTGAAGCAACGATAGCAGTGAAATTCCCTTTGGAATAGGTGTGCCCAATCTCTTCCTAGCCATCGCTGTGCTCTGTTCCATGCCTCTATTTCCACGCCTTCCCCAGCGACAAGACTGAGGCCTCAGAGAGGCCAGACGTTCTGGTTTCAGTCCTTCTCTGGTCCCTTCACAGCGCTGGCCAAGGACGGGCTGCCCGGCCAGTGCCCGTGGAAACAGTGGTGAGAAACGGCCACTCCTGGGCAGTTACTGAGGCTCGAAGGTGTCCTCAGAGGTGATGACAGTGATGACAAGGAAGTAGAGAGAGCCTTGCTCTCCCGTCATACACTCAGGAATGAATCCTGAGTCAGGATCATTTCTCGTCTTTCCCAAATGGGGATAAGCTAAAGTTCCAATTGGTTGAATCCCTGGTCTGGGAAGTAGCCTAAGACTCTTGACTTAGCCACAGACCTGACGCCAGAGTCTGTTTGGTTTTTTTCCTTTTTTATTTCAGCATATTATGGGGGTACAAATATTTAGGTTATATATATTGCCCTTGCCCCACCCGAGTCACAAGTGCCCATTAATCCATGAGTGGATTAACAAAATGTGCTATATGCATACCATGGAGTACTACTCAGCCACAAAAAACAATGGTGATCTAGCACTTCTTGTGTTACATTTGTCTGTTTAATCCAGCTAATCCTTCTGCCCTCTGCGTGGCTAGCCCTGCAGGGAAGGGAGGGAAAAGGGGAGGCTGCCCGTCCATGGGGAAGTAGCAGGGATTTTGAAAGAATCAGAGAACAGCACTTCAAAAGCCAGAGCTTCCTTTTAACCTAAGAATCCCAAAGTCAGTTATTCCTGCGTGCTGGCCACACCAGAGGACAGACCCCTCTTCCTGGGTTCCACAGCCACTAGCAAGCACAGATAATTCTGAAATAGTTGGTAAAAAATACTCCTCTAAGTCAATTAAGCATGTGGTATAGTCAAGGCAGCGTGCTAGATAATCTATCATTTTTTCCTTAGTAAAAAGCACCATCTCCCCATGCGCCTCCCCCCAACCCCGATGGAGGAAGGGCCCGAGCAGTGCATCCTCAGCCACACGCCGTCACCAGGAGGCAGCACACACACACAGGCACATTCTTCCCCTCTCTCAGCATTCGGGGTGCTATTCTCCCACCCCAGTGACTTGCGGAGCATTCCTGCAACGAACAACGAACGTCTTGCCCTCTTTCGTCTTTCTCTAACGCAGCCTGCAGCTCTCGGAGGTGCCTGTTTTGACTGAGGAATCAGGGCATGGCCCCTCCCCAGACCCTTGTGCTCTCTCTAGTGCTCTGCCAGGAAGGGGGCCCCAACCCTGAACCTTCCCTCTCTTCTAGGGGTTCTTGAAGCGCCCAACCTGCCCACCCACTGAGCTCAAACTCCAGCATGTCCCGGAAGCTACTGACATCTGTTGACCACGCCCCGTTTCCCCATCTGTCTCAACACAGTCCAGTTCTCCCAAGTTCCGTCGGGCTCTTTTTCCAGCCCGCACACCTCAGAAGCTAACGTGAGACCCCAAAGTAACACAGAGCCTCTGCATTTAAACAGCTAGAGCTACGCCTCGGGTCCTCTAAAGGAGATTTCCCCTAACTGTCCTACCCACCCAGGGCCTTAATTCCAGGAGGGGGCCCAAAACACTGTCGGGTCCTTGAGGTCAAAAGGAGCCCTGCACCCTAGTTCCGACTTTTCCCCACTAGGACTTGGTCTTTCCAGCTCCTCCAGGGCCAGCTGGGCCCAGCAGTGATGCTCTTGTCCAGGCTATGTTTTACAAACTGTTTGGACCACACAAACCACAGTAAGAAATAAGTTTAATAAACTTTTTTTTATCACCACTCAGCACAGCTATTTAGATGGAGGTATAGGCATGTGCATGGACAGAGGGACACATAGCTGAGAACAGCACTTACCCCCTTTTTGTAAGTGACACCCTGAGGTTTTTGTTTTCCATCTATTGTTTTCCAGTGCTGGCTGTAAACCACTAAATTGATTTGACAACCCACTAATGGTTTGCAACCCACAGTATGAAAAACGCTGCTGTGTGAGGCAGGTGATGTGTTTTATTCGGCCTTGCACGGTAGCCTTTTATTCCCAAGGGATACTGAAGAAAGTTCCAAGTCAGAACTGGTCCAAGAGGCCCCTCTCCGCCCTCCATGGCCGCCTGCAAAGGCTGCCAGGAGTCCGGCTGCTCTGCTGTGCAGGGAGTTTCGCTCCCAGCAGAGCCTCGCGGGGAGCAGGCTGGCCTCACGCAGGTCCAGCCGCGTCCCTCCCCACGGCCGTCTTTGCTGAATCTCTTTCCTGCTGCTCCCCACCCACCTCTTCTCTCTTCCTGTCATTCACACGATTGGGGGTGAATGGGGTGAACGGCAGCTTAGCCCCGGGTGCCTGAGGCAGCTCTGTGGGAACAGAACGGGCAGGGACAAGCCGGCATGGAGGGAGGAAGGAAGGTCAGGTCCTGCTCCCCGGTGGGGGCTGGTGCTGTCCTCACTCCGCGTTGGTTTGTGACATTCACCCAACTTGGATGGTATTTGCTGTGTCCCTGACACAATTTCTAGCCCCACCAGCTGCCCCGCTGAGCTGCAGCCAGTCTATCTGGTCCCTTGGCCTGTCTGGAAGCTGGGGTTGGTGCCACCAACGCTCGGCACGGTGACAGCGATTCCCGTGCAGCTCTGGGGCTGTGTTGCATGCCCTGTGGCTGGGTACAGAGAGTTTCCCCTTTTCCCTCAAGAATACCAGGGCCACCTCTCAACTCTCTTCTCTCTTAGTTTCTCCCCACTCATTTCATCTCAGCCCAGGCATCTCCCAGTGCAAACTTGACATTGGTGCTGAGTATGCAGCTCTCCAGTTGAACCTTATGATTCCCCTAGGCCTGGGGGTGGTAGGAGAATCTTAAACCCACAAGCCAGCAGCAAGCACAGTCTTCTAGCCCTGTGTTCAAAGCTGAGGCTTCAGAGGACCATAAAACAGAGTCCATGCCCTCAAGGAATTTACAGTGTCTTTGGAGAGAAGGACGCATAAATACAGGCAACCACAGGAAGCTAATCTGTTTGTAAGGTCCCTAAAGAATACTAGGGAGGAGTGTCCTTGGCCTAAGTCAAGGGGAGAGGACCTCCACTGTGCAGGGGGTTTCAGATGGAATCAGTGGAGCTCTGTTCTCCCAGTGGGTGTCGGGGGGCAGCGGTGCACAGGGTGCTCAGAGACAATGGAGGAGACTTTAGGACTGGAAGGAGTGTGCGGAGAGACAGACACAGAACAAGAGAGGGAGGCGGGGGCCGCAGATGACCTCATTCTCCAAATCAAGTTAGCGAGTTTGGACTTTAATCTGTGGGCAGTGGGAAGCTGCCGAAGGTTTCAAGAGCTGCAGGGGAGCAGGTGCCCAGCAGTGCAGCGGAGAGTCGGTTGTCAGTGGTGCGTAGGAAGGGCGGGAAGGGTTTAGGCTACAAATGGGGAAACCGGCAGGAAAATGCAGATGCCCCAGGCCTCAAGTGTGGAGACGGCGCTACCAGGGAGCTGGGGGAAGGGCTTAGCATGATGTGTTGACCGGGCGTGCAGGGCCAAAGTTGAATCCCAGGTTTCCAGTTTCGGAGGACAGGGCACCACAACACAATGAGGGATCAGCCACTGATTGACAGCACAGTCAAACAAGTTGATGTGCAGGAGTCCCGGAGGTGGGGTTCCTTAGAAACGCTTCATCCTTGAGGTGTCTGCACAGAAATCCCACCCACCCGAGGGGTGGATCAGCTCATTGACCGGTTTTCCCGTCTCCGGCCCCTCCTCTCCTCTTCAGGCATCAGAAAACGTGCCCCTTTGATCTGGTGTCATTCTGACCTGAGCATTGCTGGTATTTCTCTCTGTTGACAGACTCAGGACCAACCTCCTACCTGCCCGGCCACCCAGGAAGACGTGGGGCCATACCTTGGCACAGCAGGGCCTGGCAGTTCTGGGAGGATAGGCAGTGTGCTGCCTGCAGCCCCACGGGGCGCTGAACTGACTCGTCCTTGGGAAACAGTAGTGACACTTCTCTTTCCCTTGGTTCCCTTGGCACAATGGCACTGGATCCGCTTCCTTGTGGCTCAGGCCTTCCTTCTTGACCAGTAGCATTCCGAGAGCGAGGCCAAACCTATTCCCCCGAGGTCTGATCATCTGTCTACTTTTGTTCTGCACCATGCACAAAACCAAGCCTACTTTTGCTTAGAGACCGAGGCACTTCTCTTGGTGCCCACCTCTGGCCATTTCCCCTGAGGTACCATTGCTGTTCAGGCTCCATGAGTAAGGGAGGTCCTTGGTGTCCTCTCCTCTTTGATAATGCCAGCGCATCCCAAGGCCCCTCCGCCTCTGCAGTGGCGTCAGCACTTAGGACTCCCCTCCCAGCAGTCTGGCCCCTCACACCACCTGCGTGGGGGAGCAGGCTTGGTGGCGGTAGTGGCGGTAGGAGCAGGTAGGGGCTGCTCCCGAGGATAATCCGAGAGAAGTCCAGCCCGGCCTCTGGGGCCTTTCCCCCAGGCCAGGGCATGTTCGTCGGAGGGCAAAGTATTCTGGAGTGAGCTCTCTTTAGTTTGGCCTTGATGGCAGCCCTTAGGCCACCATAGATGAGCTGGCCCCTGGTGGCACTGGGTCCCAAGTCCCCTATGCCCAGGACCTCACAGCTAAAACCCTCCTTTGCTCCACCGAGGCAAGGGCTGTGGCCCAAGCTGCTGCAGACACCACTGTAGGCCAAGCCTGACCGGCCACAGGGATCACCACCGCAGGCTACATCTGGGTTGCATGCACCCTGGACCCAGCCTCAGAGACACAGGGCGGGAAAATGAGAGACACGTGTCCTTCCAGGCCAAGGTCACCTCAAATCTAAAATGAGGTCTTTGGACTCTATGGGCTGTAAGTGACCCTCCAGCACTAGCAAGCTTTCCCTTCTTCTCCCCAACTCAATCTGTCCTGCTTCCTGAATGTCGAGGACGCAGGTAGGAGCCCACACAATAGGGGCCAGCTCCATGTCCTGGTGATCCCACTGTAGCCTTATTAACATCTACCAGAATAGAAACCAGGTGGTGGCACCAGAAGGACTCTCATTTCGAGAGCACTTTTCAGTCCCTAAGCATGGGTGAAATGCTCCTGGTGGGTACGTGGTACCAGCCCAGGTGCAAGATGAGCACATGGCAGACCCCACCTCTGGGCACTCACAGCCCTGTGGGAGAGACAGGCAAACAATCAACGGTCTAGACGAGGCCACTTTCCTGGTGGACTGCAGCCTGGCCAAGCCCCTGCCGCCATCACATTAGCATGGGAGGAAGGATTTTTGAAGCCAGCAGCGGGGAGGGGAAGGTAATGACGTTACCCCAGTTCAGCTTGATAGCATCCATGCCCCTTTTGTTTTACTTTATGCTTTCAAGCTTTCTGTGTTTGGGGTGGGCATTTTTTCTGCCTTTTTTTTTTAATGGTTTCAAGGTAATTGGAATACTTTGATATTAAACAACTTTTATAAATGTGGCTGAGGCACAATTATGCTTCCTTCCTGGCACCAAATTCAGGGCATTAGCAGCCCTGGCCCTTTTCCTGCTGGGCGCTGACCCCAGGGATCCCCGCTCCCGACGAAGGGGTGGCCTTGCCTGTGTGGCCCTTCCCTGGGAGTGCGATGACAGGGCCCTCGGCAGGCTCTGTGGAAACTAGGGGACACCTAAGGGACGGTGGCAGAAACGTCCCCCATCAGTGCCAGCCTGCACCCCAGGACCTCCCAAGGGAGTATCCGTTTCTCCTGTTTTCTTCGCCCTCTCCAGCCAGCTTTCCTCCCAACCAAATACCAAACTTGTCTGTTTGGGTGACATTTTTATGCCTTGGCAACTGCTCCCCCCATTCACCCTAACCCTCCTGGGGCCTGGGAGATCCCCACCTTCTTCTCTTTCTAGTTACCTGCCCCAGTCAATCTGGACAAAGGCGGCATAGAAATGTTGCAGTCTACAATGAGCATAGACATGTCTCAGCCCAGGGGCACTGTTGGGAGGCAAGGGTCCTTCCTACAGGTGGTTTGGAAGCTTCCCTTAAGCACCTGCCACTCTGAGCAGCCCAATGGCCCAAAAAAATAATGCCCCAGACAGACACCATGGTGAGGACTTCTGTCCTTCCCCTCTCAGGTGTGTCAGCCCTCTTCCCACCTGGCTCTCCACACTTTGACACTATCTCCTTCTCCATCTTGCAACCTGAAGGCTAACAGGTGGTTCTGCCCCCAAAATCATACACACACTTAAGTACGCTCCAATCTCCTGTGCGTTCCTAGATAAAGTGACGAGCAAACAGGCAGCATTCCCGTCCTCAGCAGTGGTCTAGAGGGATAGAACAGACACGAATGAAGTAATCAACCGAATTCGTATCTGTGATTCTGACAAGTACTGGGAGGAAAATGGGGTGGATCAGGATCACTGGGGTGATCCGAGAACAGTTAGGGTCAAACTAGAGAAAGGGGCTCTAGAAAATTCTAGTTCTCTCTCTTCTGGGCTGAATTTGACTCTTCAAGAACTGTACTAGTTGGTCGATGCTGGTTTCTTCCCAGCTCTCTTCCAAAGCGTGAGATAAAAGGGCCTTCCTGAGGGTAACTTTCAGGTTGAATCCAGCCAGAAGCAGCCTTTAGGGTCTGAATGCCACTGGGGCTTTCCGTGGCCCAGGACCTCCTCAACAACCCGCATCCACGGGCTCCGGGCTAAAGGGAAACGAGGCAACCACGCCACAAGAGCCAACAACCCTGCCGATGCAGGAAGGTTGGTCCCGTGATCTCTACCCCTTTTCTGGCCCTTCTCTGGTCTACGTTTCTATGGCTTGTTTTTGAAAAGGCCTGGATGACTTTGACTCTGATACCAGAAATGGAAACTTTATTCGCATGTTACCTGTCCCTGGTCCCTTTTACCCTGCTAGCTTGGGTTTTCTTCCCAGTCCTTCCTCCCTAAGGAGGGAGGATGCTCAGAAATCCCCTCCAGAGAGTTAATTCCATTTTGGTGTCCAGTTTACAGCATGCGTAAACCTCACCTGTGGCTGCACAACGGAAATGGGCCCTACCTAATCACAGGTTAACTCACAAGAGAAAGGCGGCGCCCCCAAGGGTGGCTACAAATGGGCATCTACCCCTAGAAAACCCTCAGCTGAGTCGTCCTGTAGGCCACGTGGACCCCCGTCGGCTCTCTCTCAGGGTGCACTAAGTTGTCTGGGCACCGTACCCCTCACTGAACACCCTTTCTCCAGTGAGAGTCCTTTAGGATGCCTCATTTGACCAGAAAATTCGACTTCTGGGAATTTGATACAAAAGGCCCCACTTTGGTTTGCCTTTCTCTGGCTGACTGAGATCCTCTGTGAGGACTGTGCTGATCCTTTCAAATGTCACAGGGAAAGAGAACTCAATTCTGATAGGTTCTCTCTCACCATCGGGCCTCGCTGCCAGGCACCTACCCTGCGCAGTTCCCCAGGCTTGGTCTTGCAGCGGTGACGATTTCCTCACTGGTCCCTGCCCACGCTGCAGGTGTCTTCAAGGGAAGATGGGCCCCCTTCCCAGGCATTAAACCTGATCGGGGGTGCTCCATCCCTGAGCACACACGCAATCGCCGTTTCCAGAGCACACACAGTATGCCTGTGGAGCTGGGCAGGGGTTGTCTCTGCCCCCACCACACCCTGCACGAGAATCCCACCCTTCCCCCAACTCACACCCTCCTAGCACCTTCCTTATAACGAGCCTGGGTCACCAGTCTTTTCTCAAGGTGTTATTTTGTGCCTTAATTTGGTCCATCCTTATTTACCCTGAAGACTTTTGGATGCCCGGAAGTAGGGGTTGAAGTCTTTCCTAGAAGACCCTAACTACTATGCAAATAGGCCCACCTCCTCATGCCATTAGCTTTGCATTCAAGAGAGTCAGGGCAAGTCACAGAAGGTTCTAGGATACTCTAAAGCTGTAGGAAATAATGAGTGCTTATTCTGTTTCTGCATAACTAAGAGGGATCTCCAGTGAAATGTTTAGGACCCTTCGATCTTTTATTTACTCTGTATATTCCGCTAAAAAGTTAATTTTCTAAACCTGATCGAAACCAAAATTCTGAGATTTTGTAGAATCTTTTTGCATAGGCAACAGGGCCCTCCTATTTAGAAATGGGAGAGAGAATACTTTCCCATGGGCTGTTCTCCTAGAAACAGGTTATTAATCAAAACAGAAAAGCCCTCCATTCTCTTATTCATAAAGAGTACTGATAATGCTCCATGTGGTACAAGAGCATCAATCTGAAAAACTAACCTCATTTCTACTCTGGGACCAGTATCACAGATTATATCACATTTGGCTTTGTCTCTTTTTTTAATGTTCACGACATTTGATTGGGACGATTAGAAACTTAAATACACTAAGGTGTAGTGGCCACGCTTCACTTTGTGGCAAACGCTCACCAGCAATCTGCAGGGAACGCACAAGGGCAGGAGTTCTGCCCTGGCTGCCTATCTGGTGATTGTTCCTTCCAGTTAAACTCTTTGTTACTGGTTTTGAAGAACCATTGAGTTTCAGACCTCAACCAAAAAAAAAAAAGAAATATTTCTGGTCAAGGGGCGATGTCTTATCAAATTGTTATTATAAGTTTCTCTTTGCCATACAAAAATCTCAGATAAAATAAGTCTTCAATGGAAGACCACAGTTTATCCATCAGCCCCAGGGAGGGGAGTCGTACTGGGGAGAGGGGAGGACGGGGAGCAGGGAGAGTAGAGCTTTCGTTTTTCGTTACATGTAGTTTCATGTTTGACATTTTCACAATAAGCAGTTATTTTCATGCTTTCATAATTCTAAACTTTTCTTAAATTTTAATAAATGCCATTTCTTTCTTGATTAAATCCAAGTATGGCTGTCTTGGCCTCGTGCTGTACGCAAGAACCAAGGATTTCAGTATAGCGGTGTAGGGACAATTGGCTTACTGTTTATCGCCCCAAGGAGAAACATTTTAGGAATAATATCAGGCTGTAGCTTGTATTGAGTTTTTACTTCATTGGCAAGAAATGCTTTGCAATGTGCTAAATGAGATCAATTCAGATCGCTGTACTGATGCTTGTGGGAAGCCTATACTTTAACATCAAAACAAAGCACACAGAAACTGTCATTTAGCAGGTAAGAACTCCTAATGTAGGTAAATAGGAGCAATAGTCCGACTCAGTCATGTTTGTTCATGATTTGGAACCACTTTTGACTGAGCCAGATGCAACATAGATCCCCCCACTCTAAAGAAGCAGGGGTAGTTAAGTCCTTTTCTGTGCAGGTAACATGATCTCATTGCCATAAATGGAAATACCTTGATAGACAACTGGCTCTACCCTCAATCAGCTATTTCAAATTCTGCCCCCATAACTTGACTAACAGCCCTGTACAACAAGTCAACACTTTTATTTACCAGGGGTGATATGTTAAAAATATGTATTTCTTGAAGGATACAGGAAACCACTTTGTTTAAAGTCAATTGAGCATTTTATAATGATTTTCAGAAATGTGTTTGTAGGCTAAGGAGACATCTGGTTACTCACACCTGTTTTCAGAATGATTCCAGCTAAAAGAAAAAGCACAGTCAACAAAATGAGATATGGCGTTTGGTTTGGAAGAATCAAATAAAAAATTTTAAATGTAGATTGAGATTTAACCACACGTCACAGCTTCCCAAAGTAGATCAAAACTGCTTTCGTGGTATGATTTCCTAAATTGTGTGAATTTGTGGACCCAGAAAAAAAAAACTGGCTTTTCGTGATTTTTGTGTTTTGTTTCCTAAATGATAAAAGAAAATGATTATGCACATTTCACATTTCCACATATAGCACACTGCAGCAAAGGAAAGCCTTTATTCCCAACTCCCTGAAATGCATGTTCATTTTCCTTTCGCACGCTGGTTTTTGAGATACCAGAGACCTCTTGGTGTAAGAGTACTCCAAAGTGTTATTCAAACTAAGGATTTTGATAAGATGAAAGTAACTTAGAGACCAGGCCAGGGTTATCCCACAGCAAATCCGTCCAATTATTTTCATGTGTGTGCCCTGCGTTAACTTGTAATTCAACATCAGGATTCCCTTTGCTTCCTATTTTTAACAAGTCCATTATGGGTCTGAAGCGAATGACAGAGGACTAAAGAAAAGAGCTGAAGCTGTTCCTTGATCAGAAGGTACTGTGGCAGCTAGCAGCGATGGACTGGGAACTGGGCCCCTGAATGACTTGGCTCCTGACCATGCTCACAGAGTGTCCCCGAACCACCCCACAGATGTGATAAACACATGCACAGACCATCCACACTTTTCTTTAAAGGGGAGTTGTTTTAAAAATAGCTACTTAAGATTTTTTAAATTAGATATTTACCTCCACTAATTCCTCCACATGCCTCTTCCAGTATATAAATCTACAGCTGAGAAATGTCTCCAAGAACAACTGATGAAAGACACTATGATGACTTTGAAAAGTGTCAATAGAGTTTGCTTGGGGTTGCTTTTTGTTGGTTGACTTGTTCAGGGGAAAACATCAGCCCTGCCTGCCTGCCTGCCTGTGTGTGCTTTCTCAACCCCATGGTCTTCCAACCCATGGCTTTTCTTCCCAGAAGACCTCAATTCTACTCCAGCGCACTGACTCACTTTAGCACCATGAAATAACTGTACTCCTGGGATTTAGCAGGGACTATATATTCACTCAATCAAGAAAAGTGTGGGGACGGTTCTGAAATACAGGTCATCCTGTTCATCTGGCACTCCAAAACGACATTGTTCAAGCTTTTTAAACCCATTCTTCACGTTGATAAACACAAAAATAACATGTTACCCTTTAAAGTTATTAGAAATTTCAGAATAAATTGAACCCATAAGTCAGAAACAATTAAGGCACCAGCATCACACACCAATTTGTTTTCAAACTCTACAATAGAAAGAAGGAAACAAAATGTTTGCTACTTGTAGACTATAATATGATTATGCACCAAGAAAATATATAAGAGCATTAATTGTAAAATTCTTAGTATTGATAAAAAATAAGGGAAATGCTCAGATAAAAAATAAATATACCAAAATCTCCAAAATCAATAGCTTTCCTATTCCAACAGTAAGCAGAGACTATAGGGTAAGAATTGCATTAATAAGAGTATTGCAAAAAAAAGTTACAAAGAACACTAATGAGAAATATCCAAGACCTATATTAAAAACACAAACTTTTTACAGAGATTGATAAAAGAGAATAGTTAATAGAGAGACATAACCTTGGATTGAAATATTGAATACATTAATGCTGTTAATCCTTGCTGTTAATCCTTATAATTTTTAGGTGAAATGAAATCTGAATTAAATCCCAGTGGAACCTTTCTTTTTTTTCTTTGAACATGATGAAAGCTTATCTGGAAGGAAAAAAAAAGATAAGAAGAGCTAAGAGTTGCTCAAAGAATATCAAGGAGGTTCTTTCCCTATGAGATATCTAACTGTATTATTATTGATACAGCAATTAAAATAGTGTGCTGCTGGCTCAAGATTCTGCAGGTCATTCAGTGAAGTAGAACAAGACATTCCTGAAATCCATTACATGTGTTTTAAAAACTTAAATCTGAGAAAGGGATCACCAAGAAGAAATAGTTAATGGTTGGATTATCTAAAAATAAAGTTGAAAAGTGTGGCTATGTGGGGGAAAAACTAGTCAAGTTTGATCCCCCCCTTATACCATATACTGAAATAAAACCCCAGTGTAAAAAATGAATCCAAAAATATCTAGAAGATGATATTGGCATATATATTAATATTGAAAGCCTGGATGAGTAAGAGCTTTCTGAATAGGAAGTAAATGAAAGGGATCTTAACAGAAGAGTGAGTTATTTAAAAACATATCAATAGCATCCCATATAAAATACAAAGAAGAATAAATTGGTTAAAAATATTTGAAGGAAATGAGCAAAGAGTTAACAAGCTTAATATAGCAAATCCTCTCAGACATCAGTGAAGAGAATAGTCATGCACAAACAGAGAACCCAGGCATACGATTCTCAGAAGAAATGCAAGTATGTCCCTAGATTCATGAGACATGTTTGAGATCAAGGTTAACCAGAAAAAATGCAAACCAGCAAAATGAGACCATTTTTGCAGTTAATAATTATATGTTCTAATTATATTCACTGTTGATCAGGGGAAGTGGGTGGCCATGGGGGAGAGGGGGCATGTGGCTCTGGTCCCCTTGTAGAGAACCTGCCTCTGGGAAGCAGAGTTGACTGACAGCTCCAGCTGCCCACCCCTGGGTGACCCCCAGCCAAAGCTTGAGCATGACCAGGGTCTTCATACCATCCCATTCCCACCTGTCACAGAATTCCTTTTGCAACGGGCTTTGATCTGGGGACTCCCTATCCGCTTCCCAAATCTTGAGACCAAGGGATAATCTGATTAGGTCTGCCAAACTTAGCCGTCCCTGCTTGCTCTTAGTCTATGTTTTTTTTGTTTAAACTATATCACTAACAGCCATGCTGCTAAACACTATAACGCTTATAGGTAACATCTCTGACATGTATGTCACCATGATAACAGTTGTTTTTCAGGATCCTGGGGGAAGCTCTTGTCCAGTTCAAATCAGTTAATGCCACCAATTCTCCAACTGGGCTTTTTTAGGGGAGTGCCCGGTGGGTGACCTTTTGACATCAGAGAGCCCAAAACTCCACCCTCAGGTCATGCTAGTGCCACCCTTTTCTGACCGTGCATGCGCAGACCACTGATGACCTCACTCCGTCATACCTCCAATCCCCCTTCCTCACGCCTCAGACCACCCTGCTCCTTTCTCCCATGAACAGCCCTAAACTCTACCTTCAGGAAGGCGGACGTGAGATCTATTCTCTTGTCTCCTCGCCTGGCTGCCTAGCGAATAAAATCTTTTCTTTACCGCAAAACCCGCTCGCTGTGTCCGTGATTGGCCCACTGCAAGGCAGGCGGCGTGAGCCTGATTGGGGGTCGAACTCATAGGATCACGTGGCAGTCAGAGGCTCTTCCCCCTGACCCTTGGTCCTCCTGCCTGCCCTGGTCATCGCTCGCTGGCATTTCCCCCTAAATCCATCTGTCACGAGGATGGGATACAAGCACCTCACAGGCTGCTTACGAAAGTGCAAATGAGCACAACCCTTTTGGAAACTACAAATAACTGAATGATGATACTCGCTCATCCAATAGAACATTTGCGTGAGTGGAAAATATCAGGCTTGGGAAGAGGTCCAGCTAGGAAAATCTCTGTGCAATAATCTTGAGTGCATAAAGCAAGAGACAAAAGTGCATCAGCAGCATGAGATCCATTTTGTAAATTGTCACATAGATACACAGACAAAAGACGGGCAGCAACTCCTTGAAGATGTATAGGATGGCTCTCCTTGAGGGTGGCATTATGAATGATTTTTATTTTTCTCCCTGTATTTTTCATATTCTCTGCCATGGTATAAATTATTTCATAATCAGAAGAGGTTGCTTTAAACAGCAAAATCAAACCTAAGCCCAAATGAGAAGTGGCGAGAGCCCAGTGTAGACAGAAATGACTACTGGGCTGGGAGGGGAAGGAGGGTCCCCTCCTGGGCGGACGGAAAGGGGACTGTTGAGACTACAGGAGGGGCCGTGCCCACCGTGAGGAAATGGATATGTACAGGGCAGGGTCTGAACCATCAGTGAGAGGAAGGGCTTGTGAGAAGAACAATAGGAAGCACTAGGAGAGCAGTTCAAGTCCCAACAGCAGAGTTTTCAGTGCCATACTAAACAGTTAGTGGAAACCACTGAAGGCTTTTTGGCATTGCCAGGTGACGACACTGTTTTCTCCCCAGCTTTCCTCCCAATCCCCAAATTACAATTTCACCCAGAGGAAGTACTCACACCCCTAACCAGCCAGAAGTACTCTGGATCTTAATGGTCCTGCACGTTTGGACCTAACTCGGCGGAAGGCCCCGCCTGGAAGGCAGCCCAGCAGCCCTGGCTCGGGCCCACAGACGCAGCCACTGCACCATCCCACCTCCCCGGCTACGGAGGACAGGCCTCCCCTGAAGGGACTGTTTCTCTGGATTTATTTTTCTTCCCTTTTGCTTAATGTTTTTCCATTTTAAAAGGAGATATTTGGGGAAGAGTTTAGATTGCATGACAGTCACACATTCCAAGAACGTGACTCTGAGTATGCCACACATTTACGGATGCCCATGTGTTGTTCCAGCCCGGGATGTTTCGTAACCCCAAGAAATATTTTGAAGGAGGGTGGGGAGTCACAGCAAACAGAGCCCACCTAGATGCACGCGTGGGATGCACACCTTCCAGGCAGCTCTTTCCGGAACAGGCTCACCGCCCTCTGTCTCACATGGACAAGCGGGGCAGGGGCCTATCTCTCCCCGGCAGTTCTTGCTGTAACCTAGGAGGACATCTGAGAGGAGAGAGGCTGAGCACATGCCCACCCTTCCCATCTTCTCGTGAACACCGGCACTGGAGAGAGCTCAGCAACGAGCAAACAAACAACGAGGTGGGGAAGAACAGGAAGAGAATACAAACACTGTCCCCAACCCCGGCCTTGAAGAGTTGGAAGGAAATACCTTTAGAAATCACTTCAGGCAATGTTTCTCAGCCATGGTTTAGCTTGGGCAGATTACGACAGCTGATGGTCTAAAGATGTTTCCACTTGGAGAAATAATAATCAAGCCCTGGAATGCCCGTGCGGAGGAGTCCACAAGGGCTGTGGGTCTGCCCTGTTGCTCCTCCACACACAGGGTTCCCACACAGCCTGCCCCCTCGAGGACCCGCCTTCATCTGCCCTTCTTTGCTTTTTACCCCTGTGCCTTGTAACAAGCCACACCTGTCGCTTGTAGAGATGACCACTGTACGGGCACCTGGCCAAAGCTCCCGTTCAGGAGGACCCTTCTCCTCCCCTGACACTGTTCTCTGCCTCCATAGGGTCCTCCTGGGCCACTGTGCATCTGACCTACCAGGAAGAAGCCCCAAATATTGGGCCCTCCCCCCACCCCAAAGGCTTCCTGTTCCAATCCCGTTCCTCCTGGGGGATGGGAGGAGGTGAAGGAGGGTTGGGAAAGGCAGGGGAAGCCCAAGGGAGTGGGCTACCTCTCCCCTCTCCTTTCTTCCAAGCCTTACGTAGCAGGGCTGTTTTCTTCTGTGTATCTCAGAAATTCACAGGGGTTCTAGCAATAAAGAAAAGCACTCGGCATGTCATTTACACTTTTAGAGCTAACCACTGAATTCCTTTTAATTGAATTCCCAAAGGGCAACCCTTTCTACCCAAGTACTCTTGGCAGGACCTGTTGCAAGAAGCAATCAGGGCACAAGGCTCATGGTGGTCTCCCAGCCCCAACAGGCTAGGTCAAATGACCTTGGGCCCTCAGGGGACTGGGAAGGCAGATCAGAAGGTGCAGCCCTTTTTTGGGGGACCCTCCTCCCCACCCCTATTCTGGGCTTCACCCTCACTCTGCACAACTCCCAGATGGGGTCAGATGAGATGCTCTAGTAGCACCATTTAGATTATCTTTTTAACCACGACCACAGTAAGATACACCTGATGCAGGTGCCCAGCACACCCGCAGGTGTACCTAAAGAGAAAGTGTAAGTTTCACAAACAATTCTTACCATGCTGTGTGCAGTGCAGTCTGATGTTCTCTATTCTCCTATTATCTTGACACTGTTCAAGGCCCACTAAATTGTTTCACACCTCACCATTGGGTGGCAATTTGCAGTTTGAAAAGCGCCACTGTGGGAGGTGCATGGTGTCCCCTGGGCTCTTCATTAGTATTAGAGAGAAACGTTCAGAATTAAGCCATATTCATGATCGCCCTGATTCCTCCCTGTTTCTCTGTGGTTATCACAGTAAACAGCCAGGACTCCGGCAGGGCTGCCAGGGAAGAGAGATCAGACATTGGAAATTTTGCTGCTGGAACTTGGACATGAAAAAGGCACACGGTCACAGGACCCAAAAGCAACACTGCAGCTTATTCCTTCTGGCAGGCGCCTCCTGCTGACAGGGAGGTCAGTTTACAGCAGTTACTGACTCAATCTTACAGAGTGTGCGGTGACCAAGGAGTGGCCATTTAGGGGAGCCCCACCCCTGCTCACAGAAAAACTGCGCTACTGAATAAGGGTGGAAAGAACCAGCCCGAGGCCTTAGCACACAAGCGTTTAGCCCCCTGCCCCGCGAACAGCCCTCCCAGTTTGGAGAGCTTGTCCTGACCCTCCTGCCAGCGGCTCCCCCTAGTGGCCAGAAGAGCAACATCTGAGCCCCTCCAAGGCCTTTCAGGCTCCCGCAACCTAGCCATGAACTGCTTTGCTCCTACCCTGCCTCAGTGGTAGTGGAGATCAAGAAACCCCTGGGAGCTACAGGGTCCCTCCTAAAGCTTGGGGAATTCAAATACTCCACCTGGGGGACCGGAGTCTACCACAGACACACAAGAACCTCTCAGCAGCTGGCTCTGTCACACAATCATCAACCAATGACAGGGAGAACAATAATATAGCCCATAATAGCATCTCCTAACTTAAGCAAACAGGGTGTGGCTGAATCACATAAGTACCATCCACCATCACTGTGAGTAAGCTGGGGACCTAACTCACTACACGGTGTTGGGAAGAGGTGAAGACAGCAGGTCAGAGATGACCTGAGAGGTATACCAAAGCTGCTAGAACACCCCATAAGCAACTGAGGACCAGCACTTCTCTCTCCAGCATGCTCAGGGATCGATCTTTGGGGACTCAGAGACAGGGCTGTGAGCCAGGCCTAGCACACCCAGGTCTTGACCAAGAGGCCAGATGAGAAGGAATCAGTGAAAAAACTCCAGAAACCTGAAAAATCAGAGCAAAAGAAAGAAAAGAATACACCCCCAAAAGAAAACAATAACTCCTTACCAATGGATACCAACCAAAACAAAAAGATTGAAATGACAGATAAAGAATTCTGAATATGGATTGTAAGGAAGCTCAATGAAATACAAGAGAAAATAGAAACCCAACACAAAGAAACCACAAAAACAATGCAGGAGATGAATGAAAAATTTACTAAAGAAATTGAATTGTTAAAAAAATCAAACAGAACTTCTGGAAATGAAAATTTCATCCAAGGAAATACAAAACACAGTGGAAACCCTTAAGAAGCGGCTAGATCAAGCAGAAGAAAGACTCTCAGAGCTTAAAGACAACACTTTTGAGATAAAAAAGTCAGTCAAAGAGAAAGAACTGAGAAACAAGAGGAACAAATGAACCTACAGGAAATATGGGATTATGTATAGAGGCCTAACATAATCATGGGCATCCCTGAGGGCAAAGAAGAAAACACACAGGGTTGGAAAATGTATTTGAGGGAACAAATGAGGAAAATTTCACTGGCTTTGCTAGAAATGTAGATATCCAGGTACAAGAAGCTCAACAAACACTGGGAGATTCATCAAAAAGAGGCAATCACTATGACACATAGTCATCAGAATGGCCAAAGTAAACATGAAAGAGGCAGGTAACTTACAAAGGAAAACCCATCAGACTAACTGCAGACTTCTCAACTGAGACCTTACAAACCAAAAGGAATTGGGGCCCCATTCTCAGTCATCTCAAATAGAATAATGACCAGCCTAGAATTTTGTATCCTGCAAGACTAAGCTTCTTATATGAGGGAGAAATAAAGACTTTCTCAGACAAGCAAACATTGAGGGAATTTGTCAAGACCAGACCTGCCTTGCAGGAAGTACTCAGAACTGCATTATACATGGTCAGCACAATAGATATCCCCCAGTGCAAAATCATCCAAAAGCTAAAGGTCAGAGCACAGATCCCACAATGGCTCAAGAGTAAAATAAAGCAATAAAGTCCTACTCAACAGGATGAACAGAAATCCACCCACTTATCAATTATTTCAATAAATGTGAATGGGTTGAAATCCCCACCCAAGAGGCATAGGCTGACTGAATGGATTAAAAAAAAGATACCCCTTCAGACTCAAGGTGAAGGGATGGAAAACAATATTCCACATAAATGGAAACCAAAAGAAAGCTGGTGTAGCTATTCTCATATCAGATAACATAGACTTCAAGTCAGCAAAAGGAAAGAAAGACAACGATGATCATTATATAATGGTGAAGGGAACAACTCAATAAGAAGACATAATAATTCTAAATATTTATGTACCTAACACACATGCACCCAGATTCATAAAGCAAATGCTATGTGATCTAAACAAAATGATAAACAGTACCATTTCAATAGCCAGGGACTTTAACACCACACTGATGGAATGGGACAGATCCTCCAAGCAGAAAATAAGCAAAGAAATGATGGACTTAAACAGAACTCTAGAACAAACGGGCCTAACAGACATTTACAGAAAATTCTACCCAAAAACTACTGAATATATGTTCTTCTCATCAGCTCATGGAACATTCTCTAAGATTGGCCACATCTTAATCCACAAAACACATCTCAACAAATTTTAAAAAATAGAAATTATACTATGTATCTTCTCAGATCACAGTAGAATAAAATTAGAAATCCAACAGAAACACTCAACTCTATACAAAGTCATGGAAATTAAACCACCTACTGCTGAGTAATTATTGGGTCAAGGAGGAAATTAAGATGGAAAACAAAAGACTCTTTGAACTAAATGACAAAGGGGACACAAGTTATCAAAAAAATCTGTGAGATTCAGTAAAAACAGTAAAAAGAGGAAAATTCATAGCCATAAATGCCTACATCCAAAACACGGAAAGATCACAAATAAACTGTCTGATGAATCATCTTCAGGAATTGGAAAAGGAAGGGCAAATCAATCCCAAATCCAGCAGAACAAAAGAAATAACACAAGGTCAGAACAGAACTAAATAAAATCGATAACAAAAGAATTATACAGAAGATTAATGAAACAAAAAGTTGGTTCTTTGAAAAGGTGAAAAAAATCCACAGGCCTCTTGCTAGATTAACCAGAAACAGAAAAGAAAGGACCCTAATTAACTGAATCAGAAATGAAAAAGGACCCTCCCTGAACTCATTGAAGATATTTGGACCTGGGGTTTGGGGACACTGAAGCCGACCAGGAAAGACTCAGAGCCTAAGAGTCCTCAAGGCAGTCAGAAGAAGAGCCTCCTTTTCTGAGTAATCCTCCACGTGTCCCACGTGCCCTCCCAGTCCATCCACAGCAACAGCAGCTCCAAGGACGAGAAAGGAGGAGACAGCTCTGCGGAGGCTGGGCAGCCAGAAGGAAACAGCTCTGCGGAGGCTGGGCAGCCAGGACCTATGCTCCCTGCTGGCCCAGCGGTCCCTCCTGGGCCCCTGCCTCCACGGCGGGCGCCTGCGCTCCCTCCTGTCCCCAGGGTACCACTGCCAGTGTCTGCAGTCACTGCTGACCCTGTGGCACTGCTGCTGACCCTGGCGGCCATGGGCCAGCCCCTGTCACTCTAGCCAGCCCAGTGGGGCTTCCTCAGGACAACGCTTCCAGCCCCTGGGGTCCCTGCTAGCCCAGTGCCCATGGTGCCAGCCCCCACGGCCACTCCTGCCCCTGCGACCACGCCACCAGCCTGCCAGCCTCCTCCTGCGCCAGTGCTGCTGCTTCTGGCGGGCATTCCTAGCCCCGTGTCAGTATGGCCAGCCCCAAAGGTCACTTCTGGGCCAGCCCAGCTGCCCCCAGCGGTCCCTCCTGGGCATCGTCAGCCTCGGCAATTAGTTGAAGCCCCAGAACAGCCTGGCCCACCCAAGCCCTCGCTGCTGGGCCCGGGACAGCCATGCCAGCAGAAGCGGCCACTCATGGGCCCCGAGCAGCCTCGCCTACCCAAGCAGCCACTCATGGTCCCAGAGCAGCCCTGCCAGCCCCTGCGGCCACTCATGAGCCCAAACCAGTCCTGCCAGCCCCAACCACTACTCCCCATCCCCGACCACTCTTCTCTCCTGGGGCAGCCAGGCCTGCCCCGCCAGCCTCTCCTGGGGCCCCTGTGCCAGCCTCGGCTGTCCCTGTTGGACCTGGTGCCAGCCCCTCAGCCCCAGCTGCTGGCCCTGGGCCATCCCTGCTGGCCCCTGCGGTCACGGTGGACCCGCTCCTCTGCCCCCTGGGTGGCCCACCAGGCGCCATCTGTGAGCCCTGGAGCCTGACACCTGTGGGCGCTTCCTTGGTGTTGCAGATACCCATGAGGGCTTGCTGGCAGGGCTTGATGCCAGGCCGCTTCCCTGAATGCCTGAGATGCTTTGCAGGACTGCCCTGAGGCCTCCAGACAGGGCCAGGCATCGCCGTGGAGACTGAGGCTCCGGTGGGGGTGGGGGCTGCATGGTGCCAGGATCAGGCAAGGCCCATGCAGGAGGAGAGGAGAGGAGACACCTGGCTCCATGCGCCATCCCCCACTGGTGTCCCAGTGCCCCTACCCGAGGGCCACTTGCGATGTACACGCCCTGGGGAGGGAGCACAGCCGCCCTGCGCTCGGAGCTGGCTGGGAGTCCCTCAGCGTCTTTCCAGGCCTCTGAGTTGCCAACACTGTCCTTGCATCTCTGAGTCTCCATGCACACCTGCCCCAGGTGTACCACCGGTGCAGGGTGCATGCATGTGGGTGGTATGTGTGGCTGTGTGCGGGTTGTGTGGTGTGCCTGGGTGGGAGTGCTTTTGTTGGGGGGTGCTGCCCGCAGGCCTTGATTCTTGGACCCCCCGACCTGTCTGGCCACAGTGTGTCCCCTGCCCTAGGCAGAACAGCCTGGTGGCGAGTTGGCCGAGGTGTGGGCTTGGCTAGAGGCCGGGCTCTGGGTCCCAGCCCTCCCCAGCAGTTGGGTGGTGGCAGTGTCCCCTGCCTGGATCCTTAAGCTGCAG
The DNA here is from genome assembly GCA_963574885.1 of Lepilemur ruficaudatus. NCBI lineage: Eukaryota > Metazoa > Chordata > Mammalia > Primates > Lepilemuridae > Lepilemur > Lepilemur ruficaudatus. Next base: position 60,881 of record CAUYRT010019371.1, read on the forward strand.
GAGGACTCTGCTTCCACCCCCCAGTGGGTGCACAAAAAGGGGCTGTCAGGGTCCCAGACCAGGGAGAGCCCCCACAGCACTGTCTGGCTGTGGCCCAGTCAGCAGACCCCATACTACAGAGCTGTCTCTAGGCCCCCACCTGTGGTCAGGGCAGCCTCACACCCAGGTGTCCTGCAGTCCCAGGGATGCCTCTTGCTCCATAGGGAGGTGTTCCGTGGGGAGGGAGGACCCAGGGAGGGGGCAGGAGAGCTCTGACTGTGTCCAGAGCCAGTGGCTCTGCGGAGGCTGCCATTTCTGGAGAGCAGCACTGGCCATGTGGTGTTCCCAGGCTGAGGGCACATGGGGGGAGGCTCCCTGGCTCCAGACCCAAGCCAACCCCCAGCCCCCTCCCTGCTGCTCCTGAGGACCCCGCCCACCCCAGGGCAGGTCCTTGGCGCTCACCTGGGGGCCTCCATCCCAGAAACACAGGGCTTATTTTTCTGATTAAAGAAAATAAAAAGTGCCATACCACTATTTTTAAAAAAAAAAAAAAAGAAAGAAAGAAATGAAAAAGGATATACTACAACTGATATCATGGATATACAAAATATCATCTCTGAATACTATAAAAATCTCTATGCACATAAACTTGAAAACATTGAGGAAATGTATGAATTCCTGTAAACACACAACCTCCCTAGGCTCATCCAGGAAAATAGAACTCCTGAACAGACCCATACCAAGTAAAGAAATTGAAGCAGCAATAAAAAAAATCTCCCAACAAAAAAGTCCCAGACCAGATGGTTTCACAGCCAAATTTTACCAGACCTACAAAGAAGAACTGGTACCTATCCTGCAGAAATTATTTTGTAACATAGAGAAGGAAGGAATCTTCCCCAGCTCATTCTACGAAGCCCATGTCACCTTGATACCAAAGCCAGGAAAAGACACAACGTCTCTTTGGCCTGTTTGTCATTTAACAGGCGAACTTTACCCTCTGGCTCTATTGTACAAATGGAAGCCTGCTTGTCAAAAGATGTGCCATTATGTGATTTCTTAGTGAACTGAAGTGTTTAACAAAGAAACACCATTACATTATGACCCAACCCGATTGCTAGGAAAATGTGTGTCTTTGCCCATTAGGAGCTCATAAGACCTAGTAGAATATCTTTTTCTAAAACACAAATGAAAGTATACTAGTCAAAAAAGAAAGAAAGAAAGAAAGAAAGAAAGAAAGAAAGAAAGAAAGAAAGAAAGAAAGAAAGAAAGAAAGAAAGAAAAGGAGGAAGCATCACTGAAAATCAGTCTTTGGCTTTAGTTACACAAGTGGAACCACCATGGGGGCAGGGAGGAGGAAGGAGTACACAGAAAAACCAAGTCTAAGAATAAACGCAGCTGGCTGGGAGGCTCTGAGAGGCCTGCTTCTCCTGCAGGCTCCAAGAAGTAATGGGTCTTGATTTTACACACATGGGCAGTCAGGCGTGGACATGCAGACTATAAGCCTCAATCTTAAAATGCTACATTGCCAAGTGGCCACCTCCATAGACAGTTTGGTTCAAAGTTATTGATCCTCAGGACCTGGATGGCCCTTTTCATGCTGAGCTGGTGAAGATCGCTCACCACCTTCGAAGACAGTAGGTCATCCTGTAAAAAAGAACCAATGAGGAGCCCACTGTGCTGGCCTCTGGCAGGGGACTTTCTCAGGGAATCTCTGAAAACTGGAATAAAAGTAGAAGAGCCCCTCAAACCAATACACCCCAAGGGCTCATCTGTGTTTTCAAAGCTTTTATTTAGTAACTGAATCCTTTTTTCTGTTCTGAACAAAGTCCTCTCCAGAACCCCAGATTAATGTCATTGCCAATGAAGCTGACTTCTAGTGGTCTCACTCCTCAAAAGCAGAAACATTTGTAAAAAGACACACGCTGAATGGTCTCTGCAGAGAGGGCCTCCTGTGGATGTCCTTCTAGAATCTCACCCATGTTTCTCCAGCGCCCACCCCTGCTCACTTCCCGTCACTTTTTAGGTTGAGGGGGCAAAATCTCAGAGCCCCTGCATGAGCTGGGGGAGGGTAGTACCTGTGGGAAAGACATTAGAAGAGGAGGGAATTTCCAAAGGGACCTGCCACAGGTATATGGATGGTTCTGTCCAAAGTCAATGTGCACTGTACTTTCTAAGCCTCTCCCATGCTCCCCTTCCTCCTCCCTGCTGAAGAAACACTTTCTAATCCATAGGACATTCCTGAGATGAGCTCAGGAGTCCCAAGCTCCCAGATAGACCCTGAGTTTCAAATAGAGATAAGCTTGTCACCCATTCGCTGAATGACTGGAGCTTAGGGGCAGCTGAGAGGCCTTTAAATTCCAGCTTGAAGAAGGTGAGACTGAGCTCATCCAACACTTTAGAGACAAGAAAGAGATGTTGTCTCCTCTCCACCCCACCCTTTGCTCTCTCCAGGCAAGAAGCATTGTCTGAAAGGTCCCTGGGGAAACAAGGCAAGGGAGGTAGGTGAGGTGGCCCAGAGTGCCCCTGGCCCACAAGTCGTGCTTTCCTTGCTGTGGCCCTGCCTCCCCTATCACTCTGGGAAGCTGCTGCCTATCCATTGAGCTGCTTCCAGTAATGACACCATCAGCCTCTAGCAACATCCCTGATTGCTAGAACCCTGGCATTGCCCAGACAGTCCAAGACCCCAGGGCATGGCCCATGTGGGTTTGATCCAGCTGTGCCTGGGTTCACTGTTGCTAAGTGAAGGTGGGAGCTCTTCTTTTTGTTGTTCTATCCTCTTGCTGAGTCTCGTCTTCTGCTCCTAGCCACCAGTAGGGATGGATTTTATTAATCCCTGGCATCAAAGGGTTACACCCATCTACATCTCCGGCTCAAGTCACTTCAGAGCCTCCTGAGTTCTCGCATGACTGCCATCATCCACAAAGTTTATAGAAGGCTCACTGCACCATGCTCAAGCCTGAGGAAGAGACAAAAGACAAGACAAATTCCAAATGCTCAAGGAGCATACATTACGGGGAAGACATGATTAATGTTGGAAAAACATGCAACAATCCAAGCAATGTATAAGTGCCTACAAGTGGTCAGGAGAGGAGCCTAGGGGTGAGATGACTGGGGTTTTCTGCATCTGGAGGTGGAACAGGAGACTCAAGGGCCATGGTAGGAATACGCAAGTCAAAGAACAACTGCAGACACCACCAGGCCAGGAATGGGGCTGATATGAGGAAGTTATAGGTCAAACAAACTAAAGATAAAGACTATTCATCAGGTAGGCAATTAGGATTCAGGGAAGCCTTCTACAGTCACCTGTGGGTTGATGTTGGCTCATCTCCAAAATCACACACAAAAAAAATAGTTATCCTTCCAGAAATACAACCACAACCAGCTAAAGCAGCAGTTACAATGCAAGAAGTGACTGGGGTTTCCAGGGATCCTGTGACATTGTCAGTGACATACCACTGTTCTGTGAGTGCTAGGACAATGCAAGCAAAGGATGGCACAATCCCAGCCTCCCAAGGCTATGAGGAGTGGGTTTCCCCGTCCAGGTAGCTTCTCTGGATTTATTTTATCTCTCTTCTGTATCATTTTTGTCAAGTGGCAAAGAATGTGTTTGAAAGAGACTCTTCCTGTTTCCTTCCCATGGACCAGTGCTTACTATTCCTCAGTGCCCTAGATCAGAAAGTCAGCTTAGCCATGCAGTGGAGGCAGGGAGCACACCCAGCAGGAAGACCAGTGCTTGTACTGGGGTGGCTGTTGGGTGAGGAGACACCTAAGACCTCTTCCAAATCCAAGGTGTGTGAGTCTCCGCATGCCCACCCAAATTCATCTTCCATGGCCAAGGTCACTAGGTGTATAGCTGGGCAGGTACTCCCCCATCTCCCGGTCATTAAGTTAGGTGTGACCATCTGACTACACTCTTTTCCCATGTGAGCGAAGGGGTGCACCCCATCTCCAGGTAGCCACAAAACTTCTCGGGCATTCTCCTCTATGTTCTTTCCCATGTCCCATGAGCTGGAATGACGATGGTAGCAACCTTGGAAGCAGTTGAATATGGCAAAGCCACTATCAGCCTGTTTCCCAAGGGAATGCACAGAGCAGAATTTTCTCCCCCACCCCACCATAACAATCTGGAACATACAATAGTCCACCCTGGACCGTTATGTGAGAAAGAAATAAATGTCCATTGTGTCTGAGCCAGTATATTTTGGGTCTGTGTGTTACAGCAGTTTGATTTACCTAACATAATCTCAGAGACCTGAGTTTTCCTGTATCCATCAACTGAGAGACTAGATAACCAATTACTCGCAATTCTAGGGATTGAATTATAGGGAATTTTAGGGAGAGAGAAAATTAGGTGGGAATTTTAATGAAGGGTCTCACATTGGTAAACTTCCTCTAAAATCTTTTGGAGGTGTTAGCCTCCATTACATGTATCTCTATTGCATGAATCTAAAGGCAAATTTGGACATTCATTTTAGGAAGTATCTAACTGAAGACTGTTCTTCAATTCAACCAGCACCTCCTGGGAGTCTCCCAAGTACACCAAGGAAACTGGATGCCAAAATTGAAGAAGAACCCAGTCCTGGCCCTGTGAATGAGCCAAATAGCAGACAGACAGGTATCGACAGTTTATTGGAGGACACTGCCCTTTCTTCTTGCTCTGCCTGGCTGTGACTCAGCTGTGGCACACCTTGTTGGATTCTGACTGAAGTCGGTAACTGAAGTCCTCTGAGTTCAGAACAGGGCTTCAGGATACCCAGTCTCATGCTGGCCTTGACATTGGGGTTACCAGAGAGCCAAGCGTATGTTTCCAGTGACCTCCTAGAAACAATGGCTCTCTTTATTGGGCTCCAAAAAAGCAATCAAATACAGTGACCAAACCAGCTCTTGCCTGCCAAGCTCCTTAGTGAATACCGACACTGCTCATGTGGTGAACAAAAGAGAAAAACCAAGGGGTTCTGGAAGGAGAGATGATGCGGTCCTCCACCCTCAGAATTCTCCTTCCAGAGGGGCATCAGGTCTTAGAGTCTGTTTTCTGAGGACAAGACGTCCAGGACTGTCTCCATATCCATTCATAGAGAACAGCAGCCGGTGGGTCCACAGCCAGACTCAGAGTGTGGCTGGGCACAGGTGTGTTGCACCCTTGGAGAGGTATTCTAGCCCTGAGGGGTGAAAAGGGGCAACCTGGTAGCCCTCTCCCTCCCCATCCCCCAAAGTCCTAATCATAACCTCCACTACCTCGTCAGGAGGTGAGAATTCACCGACGGTGAATGCAGAGCCTTCGGCCTTGCTGGGCACCATCTGGGGCTCAGTCATGCAAGCTCAGACAGAGGGTGTGCAGAGGGCTCTATCCTTCTATCTAACATGGGGGGTGGGGGACAGGGAGGGGCGCTAGTGATGTTTCTGAAGACCGCATGTGGTGCCGGTGTGAGCCCCACATTGAAGCAGAAGCAGAGGAGGAGACAACAGAAGAGCCTTGTGCAGATTTTCCTGGGGTCAGATTGTCGGGGAAGATGGTGAAGGGGCTGCATGTCCCATTTCTTGACATGACAGTATGAATTCAAGCAGAAGTCTGAGGCTAGGGGACAGTAAGAAGCCCCTTTGTAAATACTGGCAGGAACACGAGGGTGTGCTTTGGCCTTGTGTAGAGCTGAGGCCCTGCATGTTGGTGAGAAGGTGCTCCCATGTTGGTGAGAAGGAGCTGCAGGCAGGGGGGTGGCCCCCTCCCAGGACAGGCCTCAGGGGCCCCCCAGCGGCCCTCCGGGAATGTGCACATCTTCACAGTAGTCACTTACACATTTTGAGAAGTGCTAAATTGCAACCACACAAATATGTCATACATCCCATTTCTTCATCCATGTAACAAAAAGAAAATGCAAATGAATGTATCCAGGAGATACCGTGACTGGATCAAGTCTTCTTTCAATTGCGGCACTCCTCTGAAGTTAGAAGTCTAAACCCCAGCACTGTTATTACCTGGCCTCAGGTCCTCACATTCTGGCCAAGTGAACTTGTGTGGGAGCTCTCTCACTGACATCCGTGCCACCCGGGCAATGAGCCACCGGCCATCTGGGGAAGCCTGTCCCCTCGTCCCCCACCCAGCATTCTCCCCTTGGTGCTCTGGATTGCGATGCCACCAGCCCCAGCCTGCAGGCGTAAACTTGGCAGAGGGATCTGCACACTCCCAGGAGGACAGTGACATAAGCTAAAGAAACTCCATGCAGCCTGGGCTGCCGGTAAATCCAAGTCCTGGAGAGCATCACCACGTACAAAAACAAGTAAACTGGGTGTGGGGCACAGGATCTCAGCGCAAGGAGAGTGGAAGATTCCTGAGCATGTCCTCATGCAGGATAACGTTCCTGGGAATGTGACGTCTACATAGGCAGGGCTTTTTGTTATTTTTCGGTCTGTTTCTTAGGATGATGCCCAAAGTAGGACTTGGAACATAGTAGGTGCTCAGTACATATTTCTGAAGTGAATACATGGATAGGGGTTTCTCACAAACTGAAAGCAGACCCACGGAATTATGAAGGTGAAAAGTGCTCAAGCTAGCAAAAGCTGCCCAAGGAAGTTACTGGAAAGGTCAATTGGTGCACTTCCAAAGGGCACGTTTCTCCCTGGAGGCCAGCGGAGGACCAGAGGAGACACAAGGACCTCCATCCAGCCTTTGCAAGCTCAGAGCCTGGTTTTCCTTGGCATCCAAAACTGGCAAAAGTCCACGGCCAAGGTAATCATTAGAAGAGAGAGAGGGGAAATTGGCATGGTCTACAGACACATCTCCCTGGGACCTGACCTCCCCACCCCAATCCTCTGTGGGCTGCAGGCCCCTCCAGCACTCATGGCTCTTCTTCTCTCCTTCTGGGCTGTCTCTGTCCCCAAAGCCCCTTTGAGAAATATGGGCTCAACAGATGACAAAGATGCCAGTTCTGGAGGCTTCTTGGGTGCCCAGGTGCCCTAGCCTCCTCCACCCTCACCCCAGGCCCAGCCAGCCTCCCCCTCTCTCCTTCACCCTCCCCCAAGCCCTGCTGGGCCCCATTGCCCCGACCTGCACATCTCTGGAGCTGCTGAGAAGCCACATGGCAAGGAAGGATCGAAGGAAGCAGCTAAGATTTCCACTTCTAGAAATGGCCCTCCAGGCCATGGAAACCATCTTCTGATGACAGTCATGAAAGAAGGGGTGGAACATTAAAGAAAGAATAGTCATCTTAAATGCATCAAAGAGATAACAAGATAGTGGGGAATGACTGGGCAGGGTCAGTCGTTGAGAACAGAACCCAGACCAGTAAACCCAGCTCTCAAAGCTGCTTTTTCCTTGAGGGCACTGGTGGGCCCAGATGAATCTGCTCAGATACACTCAGATGCGTTGTGCTTCTGATGGGCCCGCAGTGCCCACCACCTGCCAAAGCTGGGGCCCACGTGGGTTCCCTTGCCTCCTTTACGCTAACCCTGAGGGATCTGAGGACTGAGGTGACCCAGAACTAAGCCAACCCTCCGTGGACTTGCAGCTCAGCTTCATGTTATCTCGTTGATCCAGGGTCCCTCAGGTTGCGAGCTTGGGTTATCACAGTCCCAGGCTGGTGCTGCCAGCAGGCACCTGTCAGAAGAGAAAAGTCCCCTCTGGAAAAAGATGGCATCATCCTAGGCCTCCAGTTATTCCTGTGAGGAAAGAGCAACCCTATAAGTCCTCCCCCACCAGGAACTCCTGAAAGAACTCATGGAAGTCACCCCACGAGGACGCTGTCCATCTGACTCCTGGGACAGAAACAAAGCTGATCCCTCCCGAAACCTCAGCTCCCCTCACTGTCTGCTTTTCTGGGATGAACCTGGATCCAGCTGCGGGTTCTCTATGAAATCAGCTGTTTCCATGCCAGAGGCCTCTCCTTGCTAAGCAAAATAAGCACAAAATCCAAATTGGAACCATTCAAACCCCTCATCTGTTTCTCCCATGTTTTTCTTTGCAAGGAGCTGCAAGTACCTCTTAGCAATCAGCCCTGTCCCCGAGAGGGTGTCTAGCACCGGGCTCTTGGCTGGGGAAGTTGCCCCTCTGATGAGCTCAGGGCACATCCCACATCCTGGCCGTTCCTCCTGAGCCTCACTTGGGCTCCTCCCTAGTCCCGCCCACAGCCCTTCCAGTTAGGTCCAGAGCTGACTACCCTCCCCACCCCATCCCCGCCGAGCCTGTGGGCCGCCCCTCCACCGTCCTTAGGGATTTATATTTGCTTAATGTCTGCTTTTTGCTTTCATACCCTACAAAAGCAGGAACCAAATTCTGTTTTGTCCACTAGGGTGCTCCCAGTTCCTAGAATGGTGTCTTGCACAGGATAGGGCTCAGACACTTATTTTTCAGTGAAAGCAGGAGATCACAGCATTTCTTCTGGAAGTCCAGAGCTGAGCCGGCAGCTCCTGCTCCGCCTGCCTTGGCTGCAGCGCTGGGCTGCCCTGTCCTCCGGGAACCCGGGAGCCGCGGTCCTCACCTTGCTTCACTCTCCTCTTCTTCTTTCGTACGAGACTTTTCAGAGTCATCTGGTGCTGTCAGAGTGCTCTTATACTAATAGCACGAAAGTGCGGGTTGACCCTACCTTCTCTAAAAACCCTCCCAAGAGTCACCTAGCGGGGGGTCCTCATACTGCCATCATTGTCACTATTGAAGTGATCCCTGCCCCACCGCTGCCCGAGTGCAAGGGCCCAGGGGAGAACCAGGGCCCAGTCCGGGCGGGATCAGGCCAAAGCTGCACCACCATGGGGAAGGCTGGCCCAGGCAGGGATCGGGGACGCTGCAGAGACGGAAACAAGTGCGTGGCACCTTCTTAGAGAAAGAAGGCTGCTTGCACCGGGCAGGGGTGAGAGAGTGACGCAGGTCCCACAGGCCTGATGTGGACCATTCCGGTGCTCAGAGAGGAGAGTGAACTGACCGCATCATGAGACAAGCAAAAGGATTTTTCTTCCTTTTGGGGCAGGGGGCGGACAAGGGCGGGAGGTAACTGAGCAAGGCCAAGGAGAGCAAAAAGAGCAGAGTGGGCATGAGCAAGACGCAGACCTGGGGCTAAGGGAGCCTTCCAGTGGCAAGGGGGCGGGAAGCACACTTAAAGCAGAATGTATCGGCCACCCCTGTAAGCGTGTATGCGCATGTGAGCACGTGTGCATGTATGTTCGCCAAGACAGTCCTCTCCAGAACATCCCCAGTTCCTCCATGAAGTCAAAACGCCATCCCCAAATATCTCATGGGGTTGAGCTTTAACTGCATCTTACGCCCAGGACGAGGCAGTGACCAGAAAGAGCAGGGAGGTGCACAGAAGGCAGAAACCAGGAGGCCAAGACGGCCACACAGTCACAAGCTCGCCAAGTGCAATCGCGTCTGCGCTCCCTTGGTCTCAAATCCAAGGGGGCCTGGCACACCGTGGGCGCCATCGCCACTTAGAAGCAGAACTTGAACTGGACTTCAACTGGAACTTCACCACTTAAGAGTAGAACTCGACTTGGAAACTGAAGTGGACCTGGGCTGGAGAGGTCCGGGGCTGCGGGGCAGGACACCAGTGGCATGTTCAGGAACCACCAAGAAAACGAGCTGGGCAGACCGATAGGGCCGCATCAGGACGCCGGTGGAGGGAGGGGTGGGAGCGGCCGCGAGCAGGCTCCAGAGAGACTCGAAGCTGAACTAAGTTAAAGAGTTTGGACTTTTAATCTGTTGGCAATGGGGAGCCACTGAAGGTTTGCTGACAGAAGTCACTAGAGCCGGTGAGCAGCTGGCTGGGGAAGAGAGGTGTGGGGAGGAGGACAGGCGAGGCCCTGAAGCACAGACGGTGTGGACGTCCCCCACATCAAAGATGAAGTGGATGACGGTGGAGCCCAGGGGAGGGGGCGCGGGGACCCTGCAGAGAGGCAGGTGGGGCTGGGCTGTGTTGGCTGGGAGGGAACCTGCTGGAGGAGCTCATCTGGGGAGAGAGAGGCGGGAGGACTTGTTGACCTTCACGCTGCATTTCTCACGTGCAAACTTCCCCCTCTCTGTCCTCTCAAGTGTACAGAGGCTCCGCACCTTCTTGCTTTGGACTAACAGAGGTATCTGTGTCTTGCTGGACAGAGAAATGGGGTACCCCAAAACGCCCTAGCAGCAGCCACTCCCACGCCCCGACCTGCAGCACTTGCGAGCGGCCTGCTGGCGCCCGGGGCTGGCGCCTGACACCCGTCCTCTCTGCTGCCTCTCCCTGGAGTCAGACCGGGGCCCACCCTGCCTGGAACCCACGCAGCCGCCTGTCGACACGTTTACCTTTTCTCTCGTCCCATTTAGAGCCCCCTGTGCAAAAGCAACCCTTACGCATTTGAAGGATCCTATGGGCAAAAGTCTGCGATTCCCCACTTAAAATGTCCCACCTCCACGGTCACCATCCTCGCGCACTTGGCTCTCGATCCTAGGCTTCCACTTGCAAAGTCTGAATGCATTGCTTCTTAGGTACTGCGCTTGAAGGTTTAACAGTGCTTTTCTCTGTCTCTCCTCTGCCTCTATGCCTTCCCTGGACAATCTGGGTCACTGTGTGGCTGGTTTCCAAACACAATCCTCTGTCGCTTTCACATCCTCCAGGCTTCACTACCCTGGGTAGACAGTGACTGTCTGGCCTAAAGCCCTGTCGTTACACCAGGTCAGATCTTTCTCTAGCCCCAAACGGAAACTTCCTTGCACGTCTTTTTTCATCTTAACTTCCCCCTGGGCTCTGGGCTCTCCACACTGCAAGGATCTCTGGGAACCCAGGAGGGGCCTATTTTCCCTGGGACCTGCCCCGTCACACTCGGCGGGCAGGACGCCGCCACCACTCTTCCTCCTTCTGTGAAAGTCTGGCCTGCAGCACGGGGTGGGCCAGGCAGGGACCCTCACTTTCCAAACCAGGTTTTTTCTCCTGTACATTGCTGAGAAAGAAAGGACAGTCTGTAGTACTTTTTGAAGTCCTTTCTGCTCATCAGAAAGATCTGGCCGAGTATCTGCATGGGTTTACAACCTACCATACTATCAGACTAGGTGACGACCCTTTCTCAGACGCCAGGACCATCTTCTGGCACCCGGCATCCTGGAAATCCTGTTCCTCCAGATGGTGTGGCTCTCATGGGCACGGGGAGGAATCTGCCAGCCCACCCAAGTCCTTCCCCTCCAGGGTGGGTGATACCTTCCCCTGGGCCCTCTGGCCTCAGGCATCCAGGATGGTCTTTGGAGTCACACGTGTGAACCCCCAGCCACGACATCCGCGTCTGGATGCCACGATGTCAATACAGGAGGCGTCGCGGTACCTGAGAGGTGCTGCAGAAGACAGCCGCGGGCAGGGATGGTCACGGACTGTGGCCTACACCTCCAGGGCTAGAATGCAGAAGATTGAAGCAGGGTGTAGAAAAAACGCACCCAAAAATCCTGACTCCTCAAGCTGTGTGTCCTGGGTCTGCAGCACAGCACCTCCAGGGAGCCTGCTGGGGACACGGACTCTCTGGCCGCAGACCTGTGGGTAGCAACGTGGGGGCAGCCTGTCCAGGCTCCGGCGGTGAGTCCTCACATGTCTGCACACACTAGGTGGCATTGGCCTTGGTGGGCCTCACGGTGGTCCCCACGTGGCCCCTGGTGCCTTGGCCCTGCGCCTCTCCCACCCAGGTACCCCTCCCAGGACACGCAACACTGGAGCCTCCTCCCCCCAGCTCGGGCGTGCTCTGCTGGGGTCTCCAGACGGAGAAACATGCAGCCGCAGCCCCCACAGCAGAAGCCACATTTGGCCTGACCATCAGTCGGGGTCACCCCCCCCGCCCAGTGCTGCCTGGTCCCCCTCAGGGTGAAGTTCAAGGATTTCAGTTTCCCTTGGGTCCCTTAGTCGCTGAGCTTACGGTGCTGCCCTTCAAAAGCACTGTGGTGTGCGTCGAGAGTCTTTTTATAGACCAGTCCAAACCCATTCTCTGCCCCGCAGGCAGCAGCCAGGCCCTTCACAGTCTGGACGGTCCCGACACACCCCGCACGCCCTCCTCTGTGTCAGCGTGGAAACCGTGCAGCAGAGGCGCGGGGAGAGCAGGCTGGGAAAGCGGAGCAACCGGCCCCCGCTCAGCCTTGCTTAGGGCTCGGGGACTTTGGTCCAGGCTCGGAGGGACTTGCCCTGCTTTGAGGAGACAGCTGGAATTCACATAAACCCTGTGAGCCCGAGTGTCCTCGAGTGTAGGATGACGACCCTGTACCCCATGATCTCTGAAGGCCACTCCAGGTGAACACCACCCCTCCCCCTGCAGGCAAGTTCTGTGATGGCATCATGCCCAGGAGGGTTCAGTCCTCGGGTAGGACCTTTCCAGGCTCTGGGATCTCGTCCCACAGAGAGCTGTTAGTGCCTTAGAAAAAAAGATGCAAACACTTTAAACACAAAACTCTGATGTAGAATTTAGTCTACGACAGAGGCGGCATCTCAGGGCCTTGAGAGATGGCCCAGTGGCGCTGGGACAATTGGATAGACACTTGGAAGCAAACAAAATTGAATCCAAACCTCACCCAGCCGCTGCCCCAGGAACCGGGTCCAGAGCACTGGGGGCTTTTCGTGCCGCGATGCCTGCAGTGGTCGGGCGAAGCCAGCGGGGCTTGGGTGGGTTTGTCCCAGGCGAGGAGCTTCAGCTCTCTCTGCCCAGTGAGCCCGCATGTGACAGGCTCCCCGCCACCCGGGCAGCCGCTGTCTCTTGCCCACTCTGCTCAATGACATGAGGGCGGTCACTGAGCTTGTCTCTGCCGGGGAGGGGGAGCTCAGGGTCAGAACTGCCAGGCTGGTCCTCACCGCTGGGCCCTGCAGGGAGCAGATGCTCCCTGGCCACGCAGAGATAATGGCGGACCCCGGCGAGCCGAGCTCAGCACTCAGGCAGGCTTCATCCTTCTCTAAGTTTCAGATGGAAATACTGACGGGGGGAAGGGGGAGAAAGGCAGGAGGGGGCAGACAGGAGACTGAGCGGGCGTCTGAGCTCTTCCTGCGAGCCAGGTCCGGCCCCAGGGAGCTCACTCTCTGTGCCTCTTGGTGAGGCCTCTCGCGCCTGTAGCTTTTGCCAATACCGGGAGGAGATGGGTCGCTCAACAGCGCAGTCCCGTAAAGGACAGTTGGAGGGTTTTCTCTTAAAACGACTGTTTTAAATATTTATGGCCACAGGGGAATGCTCATAACATTAAGTGAAAAGATGAGGTCAGATGGCCCACTTTTGTAGAGAAAACCGTGGCAAGGCACACCCTCGGAAGTCCAGAGGTCACTGGTTGTCCAAGCAGAGCTGGTCCCTCTCTTGTCCGGCATCCGAGGCCCCACGTCCCCATCACAGCACTTATCCTCTGTCATCCCTGGCAGGGACGTATCTTGTCCTTCCCCTGTTCTTGAGCCTTCCAACTAGCACAGCGCCTGGCACAAGCGGGCGTTCAATACATGTTTGCAAACGAGGAGTGAACGAAGGACGGACGGACGGACGGGAAGGAGGGAGGGCGGGAGGCAGGGAGCTCAGAGGGAAACATACCAAAATGTTAGTAAGGGTTATTATTATCTGAACAACTTATTTCATCTTCTCTATAAATATGTGACTTCCAAATCTTCGCCAATAAAACGATCACTTCTATAATAAATTTTTTATCAAATTTCTGGGATTTATTAATAAATCAGTCTGAACATTTTCTCATAATTTCGAGTTCTATTTTTAACTGAATCAAGAAGACCCTGAACTGGATTTTGTCTATGACAGTGGTCAAGTCTTCCAGAGCCGACACTGAGATACATAATCTGACAGGTTTGAAATGCTCTTGAAAGTGGCACTACTTGGAATCAGGGTGCCCCACAAATGTAAGACCCCCACATCTAAGGAACAGGTGCTCCACTTAGGGAAGAGGACCAGTAACACTGGGATGTGGATGGCAACCCTTAGGAGGATGGTGGGCCTGTTTCACCGAAAGTTGGCCCCTCCAAAGTGCCCATGTAAGGATGGAAAGAGGGAGATGTCAGAGGGAGAAAGACACCCCACCTGGGTGCCATGTTCCTTCCAGCTACACCTTGCTTCCCTGAGGTGGAACTCATCCTGCTTTTAGGAAATGGATATTATCTTCCAAAAGGAGGAACTGGATTATCAGGTAAGCAGAAGGCTCTTCTGGAACCTCCTCCCCACCTCCATCTGCCCTTCTCCCTTCTGCTCTGGGGCCACTTCCGTGAACCTCACTCAAGCACCAGTCACTACCAACTTCTTGCCCTGGGGAAAGAGAACAGCCTCAGGGGACCCCTCCTGCCCAGCACTCTCTGTGCCTCTGGAGTCCCACAGAACTCTGCAGCTCAAGCAGGGCCTAGAGCCAGAGGAACCTGGTTGGGATGAGCACCTGCCCCTCTGCAGGCCTGGCCCTGACCTTGGGCCAGGTCCCAGCCCTGGGTGGCGACACAGCACTGTGCACAGCACCCAGGCCTTCAGGAGCAGACACACTACTGCTAGCAAGGGATCTGGGCAAGTTCATTACCAAAGCCTCGGTTTCCTAGTTTGAAAGCAGAAATAACACAGAAGCTACTCTGTGATGTTGCCAGACACGTTAACACATTAGTGCTACATGCGTGCCCGGTGGTGTTGCAATACCCAGATGACGTAGGTACTGCTTTTATTCCCCTCTGACAGATAAGGAGAGGGAACCACAGAGAGGTTAAGAGATGTGCCTAAGGTCGCACAAGTGGTAGATGTTAGTACCAGGATTCCAGCCCAGGGAGTCTGGCTTCAGAGGCCAAGCTCAACTTACATCACAAATGAGTCTCTTTACTATGCATGTAAACTTCTTCATGCGATGCCTAGAACATATTAAAAGCTCAATAAATAGTAGCTGATGCTCTTGGTTGCTGGGATGCAGGTGCCTTTGTAAAGCAGATGGCAGCCACGGTAGAGCTCTGTGTGCAAACTGCAGCTCCCCACCCCCACTCTAACAGCCTGAAAGTTAGGAGCCTGCCTGTCTCATCCACCTTCCCAGGGCCGGCATCACACCTTGCAGCTCCCTGAACACCTGCTGGACGTGTGAATCAGCAGCATCTACTGGGCGTGCCTTATCTCATGCGACCCTTCTACCACCCCGGAGGAAGCTTAGCATTTCAGTATCTGGGCAAAGGGACACAGCCTCTCCGCCAGCGAGGGGCGAACAGTGGGCAGGGGGAGACTGACTCGCCAGGCAGGACAGCATGCCCCCGGGGTGGATTTCAAATGAAAAGGAGATTATTTATTCGGTGTCGTTACTTTATGTGCTACCTACACGACTCTGTTGTTCTTCTCTTCCTATTCAGAACATTTCCAGTAATTATCTTCCACAGATGGTGGTTCCAACTAAAGGAAGGAGAGAAAAGTACACTGACCAGATTCACAAAGACCTTGAGGAAATTAAGAGGCCAGCTGAATCAAGAAACGGTCTCAAAATCTTATAATGTAGGCAACAGAATCATTACAAAGTAAAACAATGTGATCTTGGAGCAGTGGCAATCTCAAAGCATATCTCTACATCTCAATAAAAAAAAAAAATTGGAAACAGAGAAAATCCCCAGAACCAGACTCCAATTTGGTGAATGGTCAGTGATAATATTACAGGTGAACGGTCAGTGATAATATTACAGGTGAATGGTCAGTGATAATATTACAAGCTCTTCAGTGATGGGTTCAGAACTGAAAATGGAACCCAAGTACACTATGTCCCCAGTGCACAGCCCAAGTCAGGCCCCAGGTGAGCCGACCTGCTGCTATCACCTGCTGGGCCCTGGTCAGGATTTCAGTGGAGGCTCCCCTCCTGCAGCCCATTCCCCTTCTCTGGCCTGCATTATGAGGGGCTCCTACATGTGTGTGGACACCCCTGCATGCACACCCGAGCTCCATCCACACCCACATCACAGTCACAGCCTAGGCATGGGCACACAAGTGGCCCTAAGGAGGGTGGGAGGATGAGCCCAGTGCGGGCTCCGGCAGCCAGCTCAGGGGTATCTGGGCAGAAAATTCTAGAATAGAAAGGGAAGGGCCTGGGCTCCAGGGAGCACGTCCCCTTTGCCCTGCAGACTCCTTTCCCCATCAGCAGGGCCACAGCCAGTGTGGGTGCCTCTCGGGACATGTGGCCTTAAGTCTCTTTGGCCCAGAGCTCAGACTTCTTATGCTGTACCAAGTGTGCACTCTTTTGGTCTCAAAAGGGAAGTCCCCTATCTCTTCCCCTCAGGGACAAGTGCTGAAGAGGGCAGGAGACTGGTGGTCTGAGACCTGCCTCTTATGAACCATGTGACCCTGTGCAGTGACTGACCTTAGACCCATTCCTGCATGTACAGAATGAAAGCCTCGACCACCCTCACAACATAGTTGGTAGGACTCAGAGGGTGTTACAGTATTAGGCAAACAGGATATCTGTCTTCCTATGGAGAGCCAGGGAGCGGGGAACGGCCCTGGGCCTATAGAAATGAGCACAGAACTCCCAAGGCCATTCCAAGAATAACACCTACCTAAAGGACACTCTTAAGGACTGAATAAGAAGGCGTGTGCAAAGGCACCTGGCACACAGGAGGAACTCCAAGATTATTAGTGGTGGAGGTGGCAGTGGTGACCATTCCCGTGTGCCCGCTGTGCCAGGCACCTGCAGCAAGTACTCTGCTAAACTGTATATATTAATGATCACAATAACCAAAGAAGTAAGGGTGCCCCCATAGTACAGATGAGAAAAATGAGGCCACGATCACACAGCTTGTGAGCGAGCAGCAAGGCCAGGAATCACAAGTGGGTCTGTCTGCAGCAAGATTCTTCTTCCTGCCACACTCAGCACCGCCTGGCCCGCATGGCAGACTCCAAGGGTAATTCATTCACACTACACTTATCTACTCGCAGGAGGACACCTGCTCACAGCACCCTGTGCTGGATCAGCCACTGACGCACTACAACCAGAGACCGTGGGCCACCTGCTTTGCCAACAGACGGAAGAGCTCGTTGTGTTTCCGTCAACTTGGCTCATCGAAAAATCTATCCCCAGGAAAGTGGAGCTTGCTGATAAGACAACTAACTAAACCTAACAAGAAATATTAGTAACTTTAAATTTTGAGGCACTTCACAAGAGAGTCACACCCAGGTGCTTTGTGAACCAAAGACTCAAGTGCCAATGCAGGGAGTGGCTCATGACAACCACCCAGAATGGTCACGTCTACCTGGTTCCCAACAGTAATGGAAAATACAAGTTGAGTGCTTTGTACGCTGAGCCTGTATCAAGTGCTCTTGAATTCTCCGATCAATAAAAACTACAAGAAATCTCTGGCACTGCCAGGCTGGAGGTGAGCACCGGCTCCCACCTGTCGGCAGGGGCAGCGCGGGGCCTCGTGCAGACCCTCTCCCTGCACTGGTGGTGCTGGGGCAGGGGCCTCCAGATCCCCAGAGATCGGCCCTCACCTTCAGAGGGTTAAACCTTTTATTTGCAGAAGAAAAGACCTCACTCAAACATGCTCAAAGAGGCCCAGAGAGCTGTCTGTGGTTAAAACGCAATCAACGTTTGGACCCGCATACTCAGGATGCTGCTACAGGAAGAGGGGGCAGGGAAGGCAGGCAGCTGGGGAGGCAGCAGGGGCTATCACTGAACCCTCCGCTACGGTCCCCCCCTGGGCCGAAGCGTGCTCCTCTTTGTCCGTGCCTGCAGCATGACCCTGTCCTCGTTCCCTGAGGTGCCGATCTCTTTAAGTGGCTTCAGTTGCCAGCTCTCAGCAGCACATTTGGGGCATTGGTGCACCCCGAGCCCTCCTTTCCCCCTGGAACCTGCTATTCTGGGTCATTTCCCCAATTCCATTAAAATAGTATCCAAACCCAAGAATCTCACCGAAGGGGACAGCCACAGGGCACGAATTAAACTTAGGACTTCATCAGGGGCCTTTTGGGGATAATGTGCCCATATCCTGATAAAGCATTTTGCAATGACACCCTAGTCTCTCCCCAAGCCCCACACAGTGTGAGAATAACCCCATGATTGATACTTTTACAACAGGAAATGCAGGCCGAGGGAAGGGCTCTGACGTGTCTTTCAGGTACTGTTCTCCAGTAAGCGTTCCATGGCACACCAGGGAAGACAGGTTTCCTCCGTGCAGGAGGGGGCGTACTGGAGATAGGTCCCCAGCTGAACCCTCACTGCTAAAAGGTAAGTGGCAATACCAGCAGACCGTCTGCCAGGAAGAGGCCCTGCTGGCTCCGGACACACTCCTTCCCCTCGGGCTGTCTCGTCCCAGGGTCGAGCCATGCGGACAGGATGGTGCTCAGTGGAAGACGTGCCTCTGAGCGGACTAAGATGATGGGAAACCCACCTCGGGGACTTGCTTCCCACACAGCCCTGCCTGGAGAAAGAGCTACCCCAAGAAGCCGAGTCACTGCAAAGGTTGTCGGGAGGACCAAGAACAGGAGGAAGAGTGAAACAGTCCACCCCGCCAGCTTCTCGGTGACTTCTAAAGGGTTAGACTGCAGTAAAAGGGCTTTTCCTTCTGGCTGTCACTCACTTAGGTTGTAACCCAGCCCAGGCGTACCCACTCATAGAAAGGGTAAACCAAGCCAGGCATGCGGCATGCGGCAACAATACACCAGCCACTTTTGATGGTAATTGGTTCTATGTTCTCCGGAGATACCCCAAGATTCTCCAAAAACAATTAGGGCTCAGTATTTCCTAACCAAAGCTAGCTTCCAGGAAATAAGCAAGTGAGCCTACAAATGTAAACTGTAACAACGGCATATCCCCCACCACCACCACCACCATTTCATTTGCAAGCCTTTTTCTAAATCACCAGGATCCAGACACCTCCCAGCCGGCTCCCACGCCACCCTCCACCACAGCCTGAGCGCACATCCCTCGTATCGTCACAAAAGGCACCTGGCTGGCCTCCATCGCAGAAAACATCCAAACGCAACATACATGTGGTTCACGTCTAAAGGGCTTTTATTTCAGAGTCTGTAGGACTGAAGTTCCTCCAAGGATTTGGAAGGTCATTCTCAGCAGCGGCCGCTGCTGCCAGGACCAACGGTGAGCACCTGGCAGGCGGAGCCCGGTGTTTGCACATAAGGCAGAAGAACCCAGCTTTTCCGCAGGATTCGGCTGCAGCTGTCAAAAACCAAGTGCAAGCCAGCAGTTCCAGTTCAAAGGTCGAGAGGGCGCGCAGCTGCTCGGTGGCCGGACTCCCCTGCGTCACCGCTCTGGCCGGGAGTGCACGGAGGGGAAAAGAGATAAAGCAGCCACAGCTGCTGCGCTGTGTCCAGTCCCACCCCTCTGGCAAACAGGGGAAGAAGAGAAGAAAAGTCATAAAAGAAGGTGAAGCAAAGGGAGCAGGGAGCGGCCGGCACCCCACGTGGGCTGCCCACGGCACGCAGTGCCACGTGCTGTGGGCCTGCGGTGGCGCTGTGCTCACGGTGGCCTCCCCTCTCTCCCCTGCAGAGGCCGACTGCCTTCCTCACCGAGCACCCGTGCCCAGCGGGGCCTCGGAAGCCAGGGGACCCCCGCTGCCCTGGCAGCCCCTTCTCTCGCGTCCCCCATTCTCAGGGAACTGAAGAACTGGGAAACAGAGGTGAGCCCAGAGAAGCTGGAGTTTTCGCCCAAAACAACAGAGCAGGACGACAAACAGGCAAATACACAAGCCCTGGAGCAATGTCGGAAAAGAAGGGGGTGGAGGAGTAAAAAAACTCAAAAACACCTTTCTGGAGAGAAGAGCATCCCAGGGTCCCAAAGGCACTGCTGACAGACCGCGGCAGGAACACGTTCGCTGCGGCAAATAACCTTGACCCCGGGAACACCGCTGAACGAGAGGCCTCTACCAACCTGAGAAGCTTTCAGAAGCTTCCAGAAGCCAACAGACGTCTGGGTGATGCCACAGATGAGCCCCCACTTCCCGGAGATGGGCCAGTGACCGGGACCCCTGCCCCATGCCCGTGGGAGGGGCCCTCCCGTAGCACCTCCAGGGCCCGGCCGAGACTGGCTTCAAATATCGTCCCTGACGGTGGGCTTTCTTTCAGCCAACCAAACCACCACTCGTTTAAATTACCACAGTGGTTTTTTAAAATTACATTTCTAGGACAAACAACACAGAACTGTGATAGAGCAGAGAGACACCAAAAAAAGCACAAAGGACGTTACTAACCAAAAGCTGCCTGGCGCCTTCCTTTCCCCTTCAAGAAGGAGAAACTATTTCATGTGCATACGTGCATGTGTGTGCATACGTGCACACGCACACACACGGTTTTCCCTGATACTGGAAATTCTTTGTGAACTAGACATGTCTATTTCCGCTGAACCCTTTGAGAAAAACAAAAAAGTAAGGAAAGTCAAGGAGCTATAAACGCGTCCAGCTCCGGAAGGGGCGGACCAGCTCTGAGCACTCCCGCTTTGCACTCCCACACGGGCGTCACCAAAACAAGGCCAGGCCCCCACCGAGCCAAAACGACACCCCCGGGTCAGACGAGGTCTAACACGCAGATCCAGGAGAGAAGAATGTCAGAAAACCTCCATACGCAGTTGGATATTCTTCAGGCTTCTTTTAGATTCCTGATCCTCCTACTCTTTTACTGTTGTCAACAGTCGCTTAAAAAAATTTTTTTTAAATCAACACGTTTCTGCCCTTCACCAATTAGCAAGACAAAAAAAACCTCTTAAAAGGCGGGGGAGGAAGGGGTGACATTTTAAAGGGGCACCCAGAGGGTGGCAGAAACGACTCTCGTGTGACGATTTGGAAACAAGCTTGACGGTGACATTCTGAGCAGATGTCCAACACACACCATGGAGCCAGAGTTTTATAAATAATGTGTGTTTTGGTTTCAAGAGAGCTTCAGCTTCCAGATCGTTCACACCCCGGGCTGCAGCTGACCAACTTTCCACCGGATGCCAACATGCTGAAAGACAGCTTTTACCTAAAAGAAAGGGAAGAACGAGAGTCAGCAACCTTCCGGAAGGGCCCCACACCCAACATCTCCATCCCGCCTTTTCAGCCCTTGGAAACTCCATATCCCCAACCACAGGACCTTTGAGTGTGCTGTCTGGAAAGCACACCCTGCTCTTCCAACTAACCCCCTGCCTTCCCCAGTGCCCCCAGACCCACTCACACACGACCCCTTTGCTCCTTATATCCCTCCTTCCCAGCACCTCCATGAGTGTTTACACCAGGGGTCAGAAAAGTTTTCCTGTCAAAGTCCAGGAGTAAATACTTTAAACTTTGCAGGTCCTGCAGTCTCTGTGGCAACTACACAACCCAGCTGTCACAGCAGAGAAGCAGCCACAGACAGTACAGAAATGCTTGAGCATGGCTACGTCCCAATAAAACTTTATTTGTGGACACTGACATTTGAATTGTGTATGACTTTCCCATGTCATGAAATTTCTATTCTTCTTTTGATTCTTTTTCAACCATTAACATGTAAAAATCATTCTTGGCTCCTCATGAGCCGTGCAAAAACGTGCAGTGGGCTAAATCTGGCCCACGGGCCGTAGTGTGCCGATCCCCGGCTTACGTAATTATCTGAATAGCGTCTGTCTCTTGCTCACGCTGGGAGGTCGTGCAGACAAAATCCGTGTTTGAGCTGGCTGAGCTCTAAACCCCAGCACCAAAGCACAGGGTCAGACAACGCGAGGGGCACAAGAAGTATTTGAGCAATGAATGAAAGTTTAAAAACTGATTCCATTCAAGACATCATCTAAAGGCACTTAGCAAAAGAAGGAAAATCTGACCAGCTAAAGCTGCCACTATCATCTGTTAATGTTTGATTGGGGGCAGGATATAATCATAAATGTAAAAATAATGAGGATTTAGTAGAACTTATTAACTTCTTTTCAAAATGTTACATGACTCCAAATATAAATATTATCATATCAGGTGGCTATTTACTAAAAGATGTAAACATCCTATTTTTAGGAAATATATACTTAAGTATTCTATTTGCAGGAAAGCATCATGATATATGTATTAATAACTTATCCTCAAATGGCTCAGGAAAAAACAATTTGTATGCACACACATTCACAGCAACCCTAAGGCAAATGAGGCAAAAATGTTAACAGGAAAATCTGGGTAAATGGGTATGAGGGTGTTCCCCACACTATTTTTATTTTTGCACTGTTTGAAATTTTTTCCCAAATAAAAAGTTGTTTAAAGAAAAACAGGCAGATGTGGTTATCCTCACATTAGCGACTAAGGTCCCCTACTCAACCGACCAGAGGAAGGAAAGAACAACCCACCAGCAGCCAGGCTGTACAAGCTGGTTTCTTACAGCACCCACCGCCCCTCTTCTGGGTCAGGGAGTTGGGGGGCTACCCCCTGCCACTATCATCTGGGAGCCTGGGCACCCGCCCCCACCAGACAAAGGGACTGGGGACCCCAAATGTTAAGGTTCCCTCCAATTCTGACTCCACCAGGCCTCCCACTGCATCCCGCTGCAAGTGGGGGTGAGGGGACCAGGAAGGAGCCGCGAAGCTTCCAAAGTCCAAACCTAGAACCGGACCAGAGGGAAGGGACCTGATGCCCACTGCTACACCGGAACAGGACAGACGACAGTGGGTCTGCGGACTCGGGAAGGAATCAGCAGAGACGTAAGCCCTATACCACTAGCATGCGGAAAACTCACCTTCACAGTGTCCAAGTATGGCTGTCCTGGTGACACTGCAGCTTCCAGGGATCCCCTACAGGCTCTCTGCCCTCGCCCCATCCCACGGGTCGCTATTTATACCCCTGTGCTCTTCGTGGAGAGCAATGGAGCACAGAGGGTCCCCCCACTGAGGACCCCCCAAAGCCTCGGCCCCTCCGAGGCAGCACTAACCCTCCGAGGCTACTGCTGGGATAAAGGAAACAAAGACCTTTCACACACCTCCGCGGGGGAGCCGTTGCTCACACACGCCAGCACCCCACTGAGTTCAGGCCCGGGGACACTGGCTCTGTCCGTCTCTTCAGAAAGAGGCGGAGCCACGTCCCAAGTCTGAGCAGTGTCCGTGTCGTTGGTTGGGCCCACAGGCTCTCTGGGGTGACTGGGACTCAGGAACAATGACACAGGGACAGGCTGTCTGTAGAGGAGGCTGGCTATGAGGTCCCAGCTCTCTCAGCGTCATCCAGCCATTTCCCTGAGGCCACTTCAAGGCCTGAAGCTTTGGGATACCCCCCGAGAAGGGTCCTGGGGGGCAGAGGCTGCAGCCCGCCCAGCATCCCTAGGCTGGCTCAAGTGCCCCCATGTCTGCACCTGCTGTGGCTTCTCCCTGGAACCCCCCCACGCTTCTCTGCCCGTCAAGCCGCCTTGGGCTCGCTTCCTGGTCCTCTCAAACTCACTTAAGCTTCACCTGCCCTGGGAAGAACTTCCTGCCCCCTCCTGGCTGCCCACAGCACCTGTTCTTCCCTCTGTTACGGCCCTTGCCAGGTGGTCTTAGAAGTGGCTGTCTTCCTGGCTGTCCCTGGCTCTGGACACAGGCTCCGTGAGGGCAGGGCCAGGCCTGCCCAGCCTGCGCTCGCAAGCTAGGCACACGGCAAGGGTGGGGAGCAGAGACCCCAGAGGCCCCTCTCAGCCCCCTGCACGTACCCCAGAACCACCCAACTGCCAGAAAGAGTGTCAGTGCCGACCCCTCCCACTCCCCCGCCAAGCCTCCAGAAGAAGTGATGTATTTAGCTGCCCCGACCCAGGCTTATTCAGATTTCCAACTGTCCTGCACAACAACATTGGGTCATAGCCATCCCAG
This sequence comes from Lepilemur ruficaudatus, assembly GCA_963574885.1. Classification (NCBI taxonomy): domain Eukaryota; kingdom Metazoa; phylum Chordata; class Mammalia; order Primates; family Lepilemuridae; genus Lepilemur; species Lepilemur ruficaudatus. Next base: position 84,531 of record CAUYRT010019371.1, read on the forward strand.
AGAAGGGGAACGACATGTCCCAACCTGTGTCTGTCCCACACTTTACAAGAAGCTTGTCTGGCAGGTGAAACAGCCCTCAACCGAGGAGCACCGGCCTCAGCATCTGTCAGTGGCAGCACCCTGGCAGCTGAGCTCTTGGTGTGGCAAGCAAGGACACCCTGGGATGAGGGCACAGCAGCCTCAGGAATGAACGACAGAGAAGCCAGAGGGAGGCAGCCTGGCCCCATCTGTGAGCACGCCTGAGACGGGCAGACGTGGGGACACCACCAGCTGGGGGTCAGGAAAGCCCCCAAGCAGTTCTACTGCTTACGTCTGGGACACACAGGAAAAGAACATCTGGAAAACGTGGCTTGCTTTTGCAAAAGCATTAACACTTAAGATTATTTGTGGGGCGGGGGGTATGTGGGGGGTAGGATTCTTTTGTTTGTTGCTTTTGCCTGATTCTTCTGCAGCGCTGTGGGCAGGAAACTGAGTCAGTCAGAGTCCCCCAGTAGGACATTTTCATCGCCATGCAAGTTCCTTCGGCAATGTCACATAGGCTCCATCCTCACAGACATAAAACCCAAGGAGTTGCAAGGTGCCTGGGCTCAGAGCATGTTACCTTAACTGCAAACTGCCCACAGACTGCCAATACTGCTTTCCAAAGAAACAAAGATGTGCCTCGAGGTGCCCGTTCTTAACACATAAGTCCTGCACTCTGCAAAAAAGAGGGCCGGCAGATCTTTATTTAGATGGGCATGGCGATGGCTTCTGATGCCGGCTCAGGTCCCGGCAGGATGCTCCGGCACTCACGGGGGGGCCTGCAGGTCACCCGCTCTCTCTGGTTTCCGCCAGGCTTCGGAAGTTCACGATGCCCAGTGTGTCTGTTCCCACTCAGCCCATAGCCATGCACTTGCTGGAGGAAGCATGGGGCGGGGAGACGGGCCTTCCGAGCCCAGCCATTCAGGGGTGCTTAGGACGCAGAAGCAACCCCAAGGAGTCACTGCCCTGAGTGTGCTTAGCAACTGCTGTGAGGGCACCCATGATGTTTTCTCCCACACCCAGCCTACCCCGCGGGGGCCTCTCACTACAAACAAGTGCCCTCTGTTCCCAAGACAAGATGCCAGGCACAGGCCCCAGCGTTGCAGCGGAAACCTCACCGGTTTCTAATTATATTCCCGCGGGAAGCTCTAGCCACAAGAGGGCGGGAGGGCAGGCATTTCTAGAATGCATGTCCACACCCCTTTGGGGCCACATCTTTCCCAGACATAAGAAGTGGGGAACAGAGGGCTGTTCCCCCTTGGCGGGGAGGAAGGGCTGGCAGGAGCAGTACCCTCTCCCCTCTGGGCTGTGCTTGTCACAGCTGCCGGCCGCCTGCCACACAAGCAGAGGAAGAGCTGGCATCTGCCGCATCCCGGGCACGCCTTGAGGGTGTAACAGAAGTCTCCTGTAATAAACTGGGATGCACAGAGTCCCAGAACATCCGTGCAACTGCACACTAGGCCAGCCATGCTCAAAACACATGCAACCGGGATCCAAATGCCTCGGGAACCATTTCCAGGGTTCTCTGTGCTCATTTAGCTCTCGTTTCTCCCTTCTAATTAGCCTTTTAAACGACAGAATTGGAAACTCAGTTCTACAGACTCCACCCTTCCCCCATCTGGCCCCAGCACCCGAGGTCTTATCTCTTACCCTGCCTGCCGCCTCCTTCCTCTACATTTCCCACCTGCTGAAAACTCCGAGAAGCCGAGCCTGGCTGATAGGCACAGGCTGTAAGTCATGAGATGCTATCAGAGAGTTACACGTGTAATAATAAGAGGCAGGTTACTGCCTTCCTGCCCTGGCGCCAAAAACATGATTTTCCGCTTTCCATTCAATCATAAAATAACCCAAAGTCATGACTCAGCCACATCCGATCTAAATGTAGTCTGTTTCCTAGAGAGAATCCCAAAACTGAGTTGTGCTACATCCAGACAGGGAAAACAAATACCTGTGAACAGATTAGCAACGTGCAGACAGAGACGTGCGTAAAAACACCGAACAGAACATACTGGTCTGAACGTTTTTCTTCTTCCATACTTATTGACCTGAAAAGGTGTTCCTCATACGTTGTTCAGGTGGGAAAATATTCCAAAGCAGCATGTATAATACAGCCCTGTTTCTACAAAAGAGAAAGTTCCACAGATACGTGCTCACACACACTCTAGTGGCTGCTGTTTAGTAGCAAGATTATGGGTCATTTTACTTTTCCTGCTTCTTATCTACAGTTTCTGTAACATAAATTACATCTGTAACAAGAAAGGCCATCACTGCTTGGTCTTCCTAAGCGGTCACGCCGTCTTCGGGCCTGAGGACAGGACAGGTCTTATGTCAGTGACTCGCCTCACTGTTCACGCACCCCCTGACTTTACTTCCACCATAGAACAGCACACGCTTCTACTGGGAGCTTCCAGAAGTTCAGTTCTTCAGAATAAACAGGGAGGCAGGGCGGTGCCTGACAATGCCAGTGAAAGTCTGTGGGAGGCAGACAAAAGTCGCAGAATAAATGCTTATTATAAAGGAAAGGCTGAAAATGAATGAGCAAACTGTTGGACGGAAGAAGTTAGGAAAAAAAGAACAAAACACACCCAAAGAAAGCTTGAGGATAGACAGGCTCAAATAAGCCAAGAGTTGGGTCTTCGTGTAGACTGACAAAAGGAAACTCCCAGGAAGACTGCCAAGAAAAAGTAGAAAAGGCAAAGACAATCAGTATTGAGAATGAAAAGGGGGCCATGGCCACCCAGGTCACAAAGATTTAAAAGCAACAGTAAGAGGAGAATGAAGAGGAAGAAGCAATGTGACCCTGGAGGCAGAGACTGAAGCGATGTGGCCACAAGCCAAGGGACAGCTGGAGCCATCAGACACTGGAAGAGGCCAGGAAGGACTCTCCCCTAGAGCTTCTAGAGAGAACATGTGCATGCAGACGCCATGATGCTGGACTTCTGGATAGGATAAATTTCTATTTTTTTAAGCTAAAAAAAAAAAAGATATTAATAATAAAAGAATGTTGTGAACAACTTCAGGACAATACATTTGAAAATTTAGATGAAATGAACAAAAATCCTAGGAAAAACAACCCATCAAAACTGACCCAAAAAGAAATGAAGACTAAAAATCCTATAACTATTAAGAACTGAACATCAATGGCTTTTTAAAAAAATCTTCACATGAAGAAAACATCAGGCCCAGCGAGTTTTAGCACACTATACTAAACATTTAAGACACAAATAAGTCCCATATGATACAAACTATGCCAGAGAAAAGGAAAATAAGGAAAATGCTCCTTTTATGAGGCTAGTAAAACTTTACCAAAGCCTGGCAAGGATACTACCAGATCTCAGCCATTAAGAGAAATGAGAAAGTCCTAAAAGTATTAGCAAAGTGAATGCAGCAATGAGTATAAAAAGACAACGTAACATGACCAGACTGTTTTTATCTCAGGAATGCTAAATTGATTTAATATTAGAAAATTATGAATACAAATTCTCCACCTTCACGGATTAAAGAAAAAAGTATGACAATGTCAATAGAGCTAGAGAAAGCATTTAATAAAACGCAACATTAGCAAACTAGGAACAGAGGGTAACTTCCTGGGGAAGAAAAATCCACAAACACTCCATAGCAAACACCACTCTTAGTGGGCAAATACTGAAAGCACACCCTTTAAGATCAAGGGTAAGACAGGATGTCTAGAGGCCAAGAGTGCAAAAAGGCTAAAAAAAGAGAGAGAGAGAGAGAGACAAAATGTTTAAAGACTTGGGTGGGGGGTGGGCAGGGGGACATTTGTTAGTCTCAGATGACATATCTACACAGAAAACCCAGAAAAATCCACATTTATACTATTAGAGTTAATAAGAGTTTAGTGAGGTTGCTGGATTCAAAAAAAAATTCAATTATCTTAAAAAAACTGCCATGAACAAAGAGTTTAAAAATAACATTTTTTTAGAAGATATCGGAGACAAGGCCATGAATCGTGGTGGAGGCTTGCACAGGAACCTGTTTTTGAAGCTGTCTCCAAATTGACAGCAGAGAGGGCCTGGCAGCCCCAGGCGTGGTGATTGTTCCGTGGGACAAAGGGGTTCGTTAAGGCTGATGGTGAATTTCTGCCTAGAATGGGCGAGAAGGATAGACACTAACATGCTTGAGGGAGCTAAAGCGATTTCCTTATTAAAAACCACCGGGTGTTGCACTATTGCTGTGTGTCAGATAGAAATGGAATTCAAGTGGCCAAGAAAAATGCCCCAGCGCGTGCTCAGAGACCTGCCTTCTCACCTCCTTTTGCCCTTGCAACAGGCCAGAAAGCAAAAAACACAAGTATTGTCTGTTACCTTAACACCCACCTGGTGGTTCAAGTACCAGCCAGCAGCAATGCCAATACGGGACTAATCGTCAGCCTAGAAAAGGAACTTGTTCTATTATTGGAAGAATCCAGACAGGCTGTGCACGTTTCTTAATCTGACTGTGGTTTCAGCGTGTACCTTCCATTCATTATGCCAGACACAGAATCACTCCAGCGATCTTCAAGCCACAGTAATACTGGTATCCATGTACTCAGGGAAAGGCCCCTTTTCCCACTTATAGTAAAGAAAGAGTCTATGTAGGAAGAGTCTCTGGACAGATTGATCGTTACATTTCCCTGTTTAGAGTCTTTTCTTATTTAGTGGGACGTGGGGATATCGTGAAAATGGTTCAGCCTCGCGCAGTTCCATGGAGTTATTTCAGTCACCAAATATCGAAGAGATGCTGGTCGGTGGCTCAAGATCAAAACAGGACATTGATCCATTGGGACCATGAAGTGCTCCTGTCGTGCAATGCACCCAGGGCCACAGGAGGATGCAGATCCTTTTTATTGTGAATAATAATGAGGGCATATTTTCTTCACATTATACTTTATTTCTTTGTATTGGATGTGAGACTGATAAAATGGCTTAGCAATAAAATCAGCACAATCACTAACTTTCCTGTGTCTACAGTCACCCCTTGTTCTCCCAGGAGATTGGTTCTAGGATCCCCCAGGGACACCGAAATCCACGATACTCAAGTCCCCGGTATAAAATGGTGTATTTGCATATAATCTACATACATTCTCCCATATACTTCAAATCATCTCTAGATTACTTATAATACCTTATATAATTTAAATGCTATGTAAATAGTTGCTGTATTGTATTTTTTTGATCTGTATTATCTTTTGTTGTATTGGGGTTTTTTTTAATATTTTTGATCTGTGATTGGTTGAATCAGCAGATGCAGAACCTCAGATACGGGAGGATGACTGTGTATTATTTTGTGGTTTGGATGAATATTACTAATTGATCGGATTCTCTCCAAAGGGACTGCTCTTTACCTAAAATGCAAATTACAGCTAATGGGTTTTTCTCCCATTCTGCTATCTATAACCAGTTTTAATGTTTTCATATTCTGTTTAAAATTTAGATGTGATTAACACACTGCTTCCAAAACTGATATGTATGTAGACATGATAACATAGCCTTTTTTTTCAGACACTAGTATAAATAAAATAGTATTTTTAAAGTAAAATATATATTCAAGAGCTGTCTGGAAAAGATCCAGCCATGTAATATGAAAAGTAGAGCTATTTATAATATTAACAATGGCTGGCTGCTTTCTGGGCAGCCCTCGTGTATAGATCAAAATGCAAAACACTTAGGACTATATCTAACAAAAATGTATAAAAAAGAATTTTTGAAGGCACTGAAAGATATTTTTTAAAACCCTAAATAAATGGAAAGTCATTCCATATTCACAGATTGGAAGAGCCAACATAAATTGATCTATAGAGGCAATGCAGTTCAAATCAAAATCCCAAATGTTGTTTTGTTGAATGTGAAAACTGATTTACGCAGAAGGACCAGGGGCCAAGGACAGCCAGGGCTGTGCTGAAGAACAAATCAGGGCAGGTGTAGAAGGCTCTCCCTTCCCAGGCACGCAGCAGCCATGAAATAAGGGGAACTCGGACTGGGACCCTGGATTTTTGTTCCACTCTCACTACTAACTAGGACCTTGGCCAAGCAACTCCCCTCTCTCTGGGCATTCGAGCCCTCATCTCAAAATTATGCTCACCCCCAGATCTTCCACTAAGAATTTCACATACTCACAGTACATCCCAAAAGGATCTGAAAATCCACACTACAGTCCCGAAGTCACAAAGTCACTCTGACTTTCCTAGAGACCAACTTTAAGAAACATGCCTGTGTTCGGAGCTAATGGGTAATTCCATCCCAGCAGGATCCCCACCCACCCACCCTCCTCCTTGGCTGTGGACACAAGCGAAGCTGAACAAGAAGTCTCTGTCTGGGCAAGAAGTACATGCACAGGCAGCTGCTAGGGCCAGACCCCCCACAGCCAGTGTATGACCAGCTCGTTTTCTGAAGTTCGACATTCCTCTTCCTTCCCTAGAGCACATCTTCATTTGGGAAAAGCAGGGAATAAACATTTCTCTGCCAGCATTTCTCTGCTGAATTTCTGGGTTCTGTGTGTTCTAGAACAGGATCAGGGACGGTCCCTCCGTATGCAGAATGCCCCAAATCCCAACACTTAACCGAAGATCAAGAACACATGGACACCACTCCTGGCCTCGAGGTGCTTCCAAAGGTGAACAAACCATCCCACCAACCCAATGCCCAGAGCCCAGGAGGAAGCTTCTGTGCCCACCCTGTACCTGTATTTGATATCAAATACTGTGGAGTCCTCATCCTCATCATCCTCTTCGTTCAGCGGGGCCATTTCCACTCGCTCGGCTGGAGTGGTGATGATGTCATACTTGCGGGTCTTCTTTAACCTCTTTCCTGACCTAGGAGAGGAGGAGGACATTCATGAGACACAGCTGGGAGAGAAAGAGCCCCCAAGCCCAAGCCTCAAAGGACTCAATACAGCTTGGCAGCTGATGCTAAGTCAGGTTCCCTCTCTCCCACCCGAGAGCACAGTGATCCTCACCAAAGGTGAACCACGCTCCTACCTTCAGCTTGGCTGCACAGGCTGCTCCCAGGAGACCTGGGAAACACCCCGGCTACCCCACCTACAGCCAAGACCTCGCTAACCCTTTATGGCCCTCACCCATAAAGCAGAGGTACCTGCCCTGCGCACCAACAAAAACTCAGTAATCAAGATAAATAATATATGAAAGCAATATTTTTAAAAGGCAAAATTCATACCAAAAAAAATCCACAATGAACAAAAGGTGAGGCCAGGGTGCGTCACAGCCTGGTGGTTGAGAGCACCGTCCTATGGGCCACCCAAGCGGCGTCTGGGTCAGAGCCCGGGTACATGCTACTTGTGTGATCAAGGGTAAGTCGGTTTATCTCCCTAAGTCTCCATTTCCTCCTAAATAAAACTGGACAGGAATAATCTTGCTCAACAGGTGAGGGAAGACTGCATGAGGTGATGCCCTTCACGAGCCTGCACACAGCAGGCTCTTGGCAAATGTTACTGTTAGTAATAATGATAATAAATAAATAGAAGTTAAACACGCTACATCCTTTCTCGTACAAGAACTTGTGAAAATATGTCAATTTTGTTTCCATTATAAGGAAATGATTAGAACACTACATTTTTACCTTTAGGGTTGGGGAGAGTCACCGTGGCCCACAGAGAAAGTGTGACACAGTCTCCAGCATAAGGTTCTGCATGAAGGCCGCGATATTTACCAGGGCAGGGCTGGGAGGTTTATGACACCAGCTGGGAATACTACCATTGCAATGACGACTGATGCTCTTTGCGTGCATTTATTCCTCCGCTCTCTCGAACTTTTTCCTAATTGCTTTGTATTCTCTGGTGTCCCTCCTTTTTAAGATATTTGATACTGTCCACGGGAAACCGGCCAACCCAAAAAGTCATAAATGGGGTACTGAAGAATCACGTTGTCGACACATTCCTCCCACAGACCGTAAGCTGTTCCCAAGTGGAGAGCACATCAAAGACACACGTGAGGTCTCTTTGTCCTCAACACAGAGGAACTCTTCAGTAAGTTTGCGCAATGAATGAAAACAGACCTTCACTTTCGGGTTTTCTAAAAATTTCTTAGCCATAGCAACTTGTTCTTGTCTTACCTAGTGTGGTTTACCAAAAATAAGATTTACCAAAGTCTCATGTCATCTACATACAAAGTTTTAGTACCGTATCTTTGACGTACAGCAACCGATTCAACCCATAGTACCTGCTCCTCGTGGTTCTCTGGGTAGAGAAAAGGGGTGAGATATGGGGAGAGAAAGAGAAACCAGCTATAAAGTCTGATGATCTCCAAGCCTCATCACAAAGCAGATTTTCCTCCCTGCTTTCATCACAGGAACACACACACACACACACACACACAGAGGCACGGACACAGGATGAAGCATGGTGCAAATGGCAAGCCTAATAGTAAGAGGATTAAGGGAAGCGGCACGGCCAGTCACCTTGCCAGTGGCCCTGGGACAAGGGTATTTTGGAAGCAGGCTTCGTGTGGGACTATAAACGCTCACCTTATAAATACTGTTGGTCCCACATTGTCTCCATCAAAAGATTCTTCTCCCCACCTCCCGCTAAAGGAGTAAGATAAATCTCCACATTCTGCCCTAGATGATTTATAATCCCTGACCACTTCCGTCTCCAGTACTAGATGGGGGAAATTTAAGCCCAGAAATGGCTCCAAATGCCACAAGCCATCCAAGACAAAGCCACCCATCCTCATGCCTTCAAGACTAGGGTTAAACCCCCAATCTATACAGACCACACACCACACCTTTCCCAGGAAGACAGCCTTAAATCTCCACCCGGATGATTCACTAGTTGTTTGGAGGAAACATCTGGCCTTGCAAGGGGGCAGGACTGGGCTGCCATTTCCAACACATACCCAAACATTAGAAAAGGAGATGTCCCCTGAACCAGAGGACCAGGGAATGGGCCCTCGAAAAGACGGACAGAGGGTTTCAGGCTGAGGAATCATAGTCCTGTTTGTGACTCTTTTTCAGGTATCAAAAAGCCCAGAAAATGTAAAATGTAAAAGAGGATTTGCAAACCTCTTAGTGTACTTGGAACTTGACACCTTGCTAGTTGTTGGCTCTGGGGCAGGACTGACCTGCTGACCCTGGGAAAAGGCTCCAGAGGCTCCGACTTCAGCCCTGCCTCACAGGAGTGGATCTCCATTACCTGTAAAATCGCTGTCCTTCTTCTCTATAATCTTAAGACTCTTCTTTATAGAGTCTTATGATGAGAAAATTAGCCTATTGAGCTAAAATAAGGCCCTTGAATGCCTAACCCATGGGAGAAGCAGGAAAATGACACCAGCCCCTACAACACTACAGCCTTCGAAGCTTTAGTGCCAGCCTCTCCAGCCACGCAACCTCTGGGAATGAGCTTAAACTGCAAGACTACACCAAAGGTGTGACAGTTAATGTCATGTGTCAACTTGACTGGGCCACAGGGTGCCTAGACGTTTGGTCTCACATGATTCTGGGCGTGTCAGTGAGGGTGCATCTGAATGAGAGTAACAGTTGCATCTAGGACTACGAGCCAAGTAGACGGCCCTCCCTAATGTGGGTGGGTCTCCGCCAGTCAGCTGAAGGCCTGAATGGAACGAGAAGCCTGACCCTCCCTCAAGGCGTAAGGACAACTCCTTCTGCCCAACTGCCTTCAGGCTGGGACATCAGGTTTTTTTTCCTGCCTTTGGACTCAAACTAAAATATTAATTCTTTGTGGGTCCTGAGCCTGCCTGCATTTAGGCTGGACCTTATGGTGTCAGCTCTCCTGGGTCCCCAGCTAGCAGATGGCAGGTCTTGAGACATGTCCTCCTCAGTCACATGAGCCAATTCCTTATAATAAACCTCTCCCCACCCCCATACACACACATACACACTCACCCCTTATTGGTTCTGTTTCTCTGAAGAACCCTAATACAAAAGGCCATTAGGCAAGAGCCCTCATGCAAGCTCCAAACGCCAGTTTTGACATAATGAGTTGGAGAAATTACATTTCAGTCAACACTGTTAGACAAAATGCTCTTTACAAAAAGAGAGCATTTTCTGCGGTTCCACTGCTGCTATTATAATAAGCACGGGCGTGCTATTATAATAAGGGAAAACTGAGGCTTGTGAGAAGTTTAAAAACAGACACGTCCCCAGCAGAGGCACACTGGGCACGCTGGCCGTATCCACAGGGGTCTCCGCCGATGGGCGGGAGGGAAACTGCACAACATACACATGGAGCTGGGGAGGGAGGGGCGGGGCAGTGGGATGGTGGGGGCTGGGAGGTGGGAATGGGCACACATTTCTCAATTAGAAGGTGAACTCTTCCTCTACTAGCTGTGCACCAGTCAGAAGAAGGGATACTGTGAACAGAGTGGATCAGTGTTTCCCACACACCATCAGATCCCCGAGCCCGACTGCCCTGGGGTCAGAGAACGGTGCCATTCTGCCTCTGAGAGAGAGAACCTGAGAAAAACGGGAAAAGAGTGGGTTCAAAGCCTAAATAGCCTCCCCGGGGTCCTACTCTGTTATCTCTAAATGTGGATTCCATAGCACGTCTTTTTAAATTAATAACAGTCCATGAGAGCTGAGCTCCTCCTGGGTGCCGGCTAAGCAATTCACACGTGTGACCACACGCGAAACATCTAAGTCACCGTGAAAGGCATACGCTGCTGTTATCCCTGTCTTACAGCTGAGGAAACTGAGGCCCAGAGAGGGCGACTTGCCCAGGTCCACACAGCGAATGAGTGGCAGAGCTAGGGTCTGAAGCAGGCAGCGCAGTGACCAGAAGGCTCGCGGTCTGCAGCGCCCACCTCCTTCCCGCGTGGCTCGGTGAAGTGCTACACAGCACAGCTACCCACAGTCTGAAACGTGCCACGAAGGCAGGAGAGCACAGGCACACAGTGCGCACGTACCAGTCCTGAGAGGGCCAATGGCTGCCCCAGCGCAGACCTCCCCAGCAGGCCTCCTCGAACCACCCCCGGCTTGCCATGGGGCAAGGCGCCAGCTCTCCACGGCCACTCCCCACTCACTCCCAACAGAGAGTCCCACCCACGCCCCACTAGACTTCACCACCACCTGGCTTTAATACCCAAAACTCTTTGCCCTCCCTCATCGTGCTTTCTGGAATGTGTCACTTAACACGGTTTACATTTTCCTATTTTGCATTGATCTGGGCATACTTCTAGCAAACTCTTTCTAAATTGCGACTCCCTTAGGACACGTGAGGAGCTGGAGCCAGCCAGCATCCATTTCCTCCCTCCCTGAGCATCTGTATCCTCCGTGTCCTTGGGGGATCCCCCTCCAATACCGTCTCCGTGGTCTAGGAGGCCTGGCCACACCCCCAGTCCCAGGAGTGGACACGGGCCCAAGCCAATGGGTGCACCACAACCCCTGGGCCAAGGAACAGCAGGGAAGGGGGAGGAAGGCACGACTAGCCAAAGCCAAGGACCCTTTGGTGGGAAGGCTAGAACGGGGCAGGTGGGGGCCCGGCCCCGGCCTTGAGACTCAAATGACGCAAACCAAATTGCCGTCTTCTAACAACAGAAAATAAAGCCAGCACGGTAGAGGGAAGATTGGAGAAAGAGAGTGTGTGAGAGAGCAGGTCCCAACTCTACTACAGAGCCAGCCCTCCTTGAAAACCACAAACCTACCCTCTTGTTCACCAAAGCCAGCTGGGGTCGGGCCTCCTGCCACCCACCATCTAACAAACCCTAACGCCCATGGGGTCTTGAAGGCAGGCACGGCACGAAATGAAGCCACCACTGTAATAACAATATCATCTTGGGATTTTTTTTTTAACTCTTATGGACTATTATTAATTTAAATCCCACATTTTAATGGTGGACCTTCCACACATAAGTATGATTTTCCTATTTCCTCAAACCCTTTAAAACCCTCGAACTCCTCCCCTTGTACTAACAGAAACAAGAACCGTGCATGTAAACAGTGCCTCCGTGCCAGAAGCACGCAACATTTTTCACTCAGGGCTACCTGTGAGCAGGCTTTCCAGGAAGACAAACATCTGGTGACTCCTTCTCACAAGACTGATCTGAGCACAGGGACCTGAGAAAGCAAAGGCTATGCCACCGCGGAGAACCCGACGTCATCGGAGTCTCTTCACGGGCAGCGGGCCAGCCCTGCGGACAGAGCCCTCATCTTACCCAGAGGTGCCCGCGGCTTGAGGACAAAGCACCCGGTTCTAGAAGAAGCCCAGGTGTGGCGTCAGACTTGGGTTCGCAGGCCAGCGTTCCTACCCACGGGGCCTGTTCCCTCACATGCTCGCAGGGGTGACATGGCGGGGACAGGGTGAGAGAGCAGCCCACGGGAGCTGTCGAGTGCAGCGCCTCCTGTTGAACAAGGAGATTCCAGAGACAAAGAAGGGAAAAGACACCGCTGGCACATCCCCCTCAGCACGGCCCCCATACCGGAACTTTCCTTTTCTGGAACAATGTACCATAAACCAGGTGGCCTCGACCAGGAGATGGCCAGTGGTACGTTTAAGCAAACGTCCACATTGTCCTCACAGCCACAGGCAAGGCCAGAGAAGTTACAGAAGGGACTCTACCCTTCAAACCAAAACACACACTTCCAACCAGAGAGAGAGATGTTCAGAATTATTTCACTCTGAAATATAATCCCGAAGCCAGAGGGTTTGTGTACTCAAAGGGCCTTTCGACAGCTGGTCAGAAGCGGGTTTCGCGGTAAGCGGGTTTCACTTACACGAACAACACGAGCACCAGGGCAGGAGAGAGGCCTTCCTGCCTCGCCCTCCCACAAAGGAAAACAAAACTAAACCCTCACAGGCTGGCTCAGTTTCGGGTCTGGCAGTCAGGTCTCAGCTCTGCAGTTCCCTTGTCTCTGTGCCTCTGAGCAAGCCGCTCACCCCGGACCTTAATTTCTTCGCCCATCTTGACTTCTTGCCAAGGATGGCTGGGGTCCGAGGAACAGAGCCTCATGGCGCCTCCCACTCTGCCTACTCCATGGCGCCATCAGCCTTCCTGTTTCTCCTGAGGCCTTTCCAGGACATCCCAGCCAGGCCAGGTTTTCTCCTTCTTCCGATCTTGCAGCTCCCACAGCCCCCACTCACAGGCACCATCCCTGCTGCGGGCCACTGTCTGTATATGACCTCTACGCACACACAGCTCACCTGCGTCATCCCCTCCCTCCACTAGGGTGACAGTAACAGCAGCCACCATGATGGGGCAGCCCTAGTGCCAGGCGACACACACATGTGACCTCATCACAGCCTCCAGCCAGCGAGGCAAGGAGGGTTGCCATCACCAAGTTAAGGAAACCAAGGCCACGAGGCGCTGAGTGACATTCCCCAATAAGCAGGACTCACCCCCAGGTCTATCACACTCCAAAATCCCAGCTCTTCACACTCCAACAAGAGGGGAGGAGACTCACCTCCGACACCTGGCTGTCCCCAAACCCTAGGACTGGGCACTCAACAGATACTGCTCAGGCAGCTGGAAGCGCAGCCGCAAGTTCTCTGGGTGGCCAGCCAGCTCCTGCTACGCCCAAAGGCACCCAAAAGTGTGTCGACAAAACGAGGGCACACTGTGCTCCTGACTAGAAAGTTCCAATCTCATAAAGATGTCAAGCCACGGAAATTAATCTACAAGTTTGATGACATCCAATAAAACACTGACTGATTTTTCTTGGGGATCTAAACAAGCTGATTCCACATTTCACGGAGGGGGTGCAGCGCACAGCTCTGGTATATACTAAAAGCCACTGAGTTGGATGCTTTACGTGGCTGAATTGTGTGGTATGTGGATTATATCTCACCAAAGCTGTTATAAAAAAAATAGGGACAATGTAAGTATCTCTGTGTGTGTGTGTGTCTGTGTGTGTGTGTGTGTCTGTGTGTATATATATTACATTTGTTTCTATTTTTATAAAATCTCTCTGGAAAGCTCCACAAGAAATTGATAGCATGCAGTGAAGGAAACTGGGTGGCTATATCCTCTTTTATTTCTTGTGAATTTTGAACCACGTGGAAAAATATATGTGGGACCTATTTTTAAACCAAGTAAATAAATAAAATTCAAGGCCGGGCATGGTGGCTCATGCCTGTAATCCTAGCACTCTGGGAGGCTGAGGTGGGCGAATCGTTTGAGTTCAGGAGTTCGAAACCAGCCTGAGTAAGAGCGAGACCCTGTCTCTACTAAAAATAGAAAGAAATTAATTGGCCAACTAAAATATATAGAAAAAATTAGCCGGGCATGGTGGCGCATGCCTGTAGTCCCAGCTACTGGGGAGGCTGAGGCAGAAGGATTGCTTGAGCCCAGGAGTTTGAGGTTGCTGTGAGC
>CAUYRT010019373.1:0-51237 GCA_963574885.1 Lepilemur ruficaudatus
AGGGGGATGTGGATGAGATGACCAGAGCAGGGCCCGCCAGAAGCTCAGGGTCTCTGCTCCAATAAAGCTGAGACCCTGCTCCCCCTCCCTGGCTCAGAACCCCTCATCAACTCACTCTCTCCCCTCGCTTGGACTCCTCACACTCCGACAGGTCCCTCCAGGGCAGGCTGGAGTTGTCCTTGTGCAGCCAGAGGCCCTCGGCTGTGCAGAACCGGTACACGTGGCCCTGCAGCACTGGGCAGGGAGACCTGGCAGCTGAGCCTCGGCCCAGGGTCGGGCAGCCTGCCCAGTGCTAGACGCCCCCTGCTCCTCCCTGTCCTGGGGGTCACCCCTGTTCCCCTAGGACTGACATCTCTCAGTTAGTAACACCCTCTTCCCCTCTGCACACACACATGCACACACATGCATGCACACACACCCCTGAGCCTTCCTCCCCTGCCATATAGCCTGTTGGCCCAGGTTCAGGACAAGGGGTCACCAAGGTGAGACTTGCCCAGCCCCACCATCAGCCTTTCCTCTCAGTCACCCTGGGACACAGTTTGTTGAACCCACATCTTTGAGATGAAATGAGTATAGCCCAGTCTGCATCCCTGCTGCCAGCCTCAAGTCACACTACAGATAAGGCCTGGCACCAGCAGCAGGAGCCCCGCCAGCCACACAGTCACTCGCTAGGATTTCTGCTTTTCAGGACTCAGTGCCCACCTCCTCCCACTCTCCCTGGGGGGAGCAGACCCTGGGGACAAAGCTGGCACTGGGTTCTGGAGAGAAAGGAGGAGAGGCAGCCCCTGCCTCGGGGAGCCCTAGTCTGACCTACCCTCAAGGATTTCATGGCTGACATACAGCCTTGGCCTTGGAGATCCTCCCTCCAAAGCGGAAGGCCCAGTGCCTACCTTCAAGTAGCCCTGTCATAGGCTGGGTCTCCTGGGAAGGCTGCCCTAGGAGACCTCCCAGTCTGCACATGGGGAGACACCCAGCCCCTCCTTGTAGGCGCTTCCAGTCTGACAGAGGCTTCCCAGTCCCGGCTTTGGGGAATTGAGACTCTCATAGAAAAAGTAAAACAGCCCTCAGAAAGCAGTAGCATAAATGCAAACCAGCAGAGATCAAACAGGCCCAGCAGCGGCTTGGCGGCCGTCACCTGTGCCCATCCTCACCCTGGCAGTCCCTCGCCAGGCCCTGCTGTCCGCCTAGCCCGGGAGATGGGTGGCTTGTGGTCCCAGGTTTCACACGAGGCTTAGAGAGGTAGGCGCTTCCTTGTGCCCTGGAAGAACTACCTCATTCGTTAGCTCCGTGCAGGAGAACTTAAGTTTGACATCAGGACGGGGAATGGGACAAAAGGGCACAGCACTGGGCTGAGCATGGGGAGCAGGGGGATCAAGGCAGGAAGCAGGAGCCCAGGAACTTTGGAAGACTTTAAAATTCTAAAAGACCAGAAGGCACAGCATGAGCAGAGGAGGGAGAAGGAGAAGGCAGCAGGGACCCTGTAGACAGGGTCCAGTCAGTGTCCCTTCCAGTGGAGAGACAGCAGTTGGAACTGGGTCTCCTGGAAAGAGGCCCCACTGACACGCACATGTGTGTGCATGTGCATGTGTGCATGTGCATGTTTGTGTGTGCATGTGTGCGTGTGCATGTGTGTGTATGTATATGCATGTGTGCGTGAGATGGGGAGCGTGGCAGCCCCAGGGCCTACCCCTCAGGGATCCAGGACAGGGGCAGCCACCTAGTCCAGGGGCTCTATTTCCGGCCACGCTCACTGCTGTGGCAGGGAGACCTGTACTGCAGCATTGGTGACAGTCCCCTTCCAGCACCGCCAGCACTGCAGGGCCTGACACTGGACCCTGCCCACCCTGACCCTAATCCCCAGCCACAATGCAGCCTCCCTGTCCTTCCTTCTCCTCCCTCCCAGCTGCTTTTACAAACAAACCAGGTCCCTCTTCAGGAGACAGAGCTATCTGGTGATATGGTGGGACGGACCGGCTTGCAGCATTACGCCTTCTGGAAGAACCTGCATTTTAACAGAGACTTAGAAGAGAAACAAAAACCTGAAACTCTAATGGCAGATCTTCCAGCAGTGGGAAGGACAGTGCCCCGGTCCCCCTCTACTGCGTTTGTGCACAAAGTCAGCCATATCCACAACGGAGGGGAGGGCAGGCACTGGGCTGACTTTGGCAACTGGAACAGCTCCTCTTATCTGCTGCATGGATGCCTGAGGGTCTCCACAAGGGGACGAGTCTTCTGACATGAGGCCAAACCAGTCTCAGGCTGTAGGTACCCCCAATAGCAGTGATGGGGCCTTGGGCTGACCCCATGGGGAATAAGACTGGTGCCAGGGCCTGCTCTGGCAGCCTGTTTCTATGGGAGGAAGCCGATAGAGAGGAGGGAGGCCAAGAGCCGGGGAAAGAACAGCACAAGGTGATGGAGTCTTGGGCACACAAATCACCTAACCACCCATTCTCAGGACTCAGCCCGCAGCAGTGAGATACTAAAAGGACCCACTTCCCACAGCTGGCACAGGGCCTCCCATACGGTAGGCCCTCCATAATTGCATGTTCCCTCTCTACATGCTCCTTACACACTGTCTCCACAGTCTATGCACTCACAGAATCAGTTTTTGAACACCTACTGTGAGCTTGACACCTTTGAACATCGTAACACCTTACAAGGTAGGAATGGTTAATCCCATTTTACAGATGAAGAAGCTGAGGTTCTGAGAAGCCAACTGACCTCCCTAAGAACATCCAGCTAGGAAGTAGCAGAGTCGGGATTCAAACCCCCAGCTCTTTCCCCCCAGAGGCCAAAAGTTAGCAGCCAAACCTGCCACTAACAGTTAAGAAGGGACACATGCCATTTCTCCTCTGCCCTTGCTCTGGGCTTGGATTTCTCGACATTCAGCCCCCTCCCAGCAGGTCCCCTTGCCAATGTGGACCCCAGGCGGCCTGCACCATTCCTGGGTCCTGTGCTCAGGGCCAGCTGG
The DNA here is from genome assembly GCA_963574885.1 of Lepilemur ruficaudatus. Taxonomy (NCBI): domain Eukaryota; kingdom Metazoa; phylum Chordata; class Mammalia; order Primates; family Lepilemuridae; genus Lepilemur; species Lepilemur ruficaudatus. The sequence continues at coordinate 2,972 of CAUYRT010019373.1, forward strand.
AGGGTGGGGAGGTGGTGCGTGCACAGATGTGTGCGTTGCTGGCACGGAGTCAAGGGATCACTGTGTCCCTGGGAAGCGCAGCGAGCCTGTGCGAGTGCATCTGTCAATTACCCTGCATTAGCATCAAATATTAAAAGCCAGGGTTGGTTCCTGGCTGGGCCCCTGGTCCCCAGACACCCATGTTGGCTGGAGGTGGGTGGGTCAGGGCATAGCCCTACTTATCAGCCCCACTTTATCTGGCCCGGGAGGAGCTGGTAAATCACAGCCGGGGCCTTGGCTCGGGGCTTGTCAACACAGGGAGCAGTGGGCAGCCACATGCCAGGAGGCCCAGGGATATTTCATTAAGTCAGACCCTGGTGCTGGAAATAAAACCCCCAATTAAACACTTCCCCTCCCGGAAACTGCTGCGGCGTCTGTAATCAAGCTGACAGCCGCCCTTCCACGTGGCCGCTGGCACTCAGGGCTGCGAGGAGCTGCTCGTGAATCCATTAGCTCCCGCACCCTGGCAACGGGGGCCGCCAGCAAGGACTGCCAGGGCCCCATTTTGCAGACGCGGAAGCTGAGACTCGGAGAGGCCATTCGCAGGCCCTCTGCAAGGTGGAGGGATGAGGGTCACAGGCCAGGCTCGAAATGCCGGCACTGGCTCTGGGGTGGGCTGCAAGGTAACGGAGAGCATTGGGAGCTCGGTTTCTGAACTACGCAGGTTCAAGTTCAAAGCCTGGTTCTGCCCTCAACCAGCTGTGGGACCCTGGGCAGTCACTTCACCTTCCTGGGCCCCAGTTTCCTCATCTGTAAAATGGGAACCGTAATGACTTCCCAGGGGAAGTCAGGGGATAAGGCCTGCGAAGTGCCTGGCACATAGTAGGTCTTCAAGCCATGGCTACAGGGGAGGCCCTGCTGCCTCCCCAAGATTTCTCGAAGGCGCACTCCTTTCCTGCAGCTGAGAATGGAGGTTGTGACTCCACTTCAGCTGGAATTCCTCTGGGCCAAGCTCAAGCCTCAGTTTCCCCTTGGCAGCCCCGGCCTGCTGTAAAAGACCCCGGGCTCAACGTTACTCAGGGGAGGCACCTGGCAGAGTTTCCAGGCATTGTGAGTGACAGGCCATTTTAAAAGCATTTTATGACTCTCGTGCAAGCAGAGCTAGGCTGACAAACAGGGATCAGGAGGCTGCAGCTGACGGCGGCTGCGGGTAAATGAGGCTGCTGAAGGGCCCTCAGGCGGCCGCGGCTGTCCCCGCCTGTCCTCCCCGCCTTGTCCACACCAGCCTCTCCTCTGAGCATCTTCCTCGCCTGACTCATCTGCTCCTACCCTCTCTGCGTGATCCTCAGTCCCAAATTCTCAGTCGGAGGGGTCAGAATTCAAGGGCTTGGCTGGCTTCCCTGGGACACTGTGTAGCTCTGAGGCCTGAGGCCTGGCCCCATGTCCAAGGTGTTCCCTGGGTATCCTCCCTCCCTGGAGGGCCCCCTTCTGCATCTGCCTGTTCTTTCAGATCTGGCCCCAATGTCACCTGTCTCTGGAAGGTGTCCTGATGCCACACCCTGGGCAGAAGAGGTGGCTCTGACCTCCCTCAGCACCACTGCCTGAGCCACCCCCTGCAGCCCCACAGAGGGGGTCACCCCTTCTCCCCAACATACACACACACATACACACACACACACCCCTAAGGTCTCGGTGGCACCCCTAGCTCCTGCCACAGACCTGGCAAAGGGTTCTGGTAATAATTTCGTATCTAATTCTTTCTCAAATCACCCATCCTCTGCTCTGCTCTGCACCCTAGAAGGCGGACCCCTGGGACAGCATCCCTCAGGCTTCCTGGCCTTGGCTGGGTTTGGCCAGTGGGAGGCACTGGCAGGAGATGGGGTGGGGGCGGAAGAAAAGAAAGGCTGGGGCACTCTCCCCTGCTTCCCATAACCTGGATTCTGAGGTTCTGCCAGTGGCTTTGCCCCTCTGTGGCCACAGCCCTCCTGGGTGGCCACTCCATCATGGCACCAGCTCTCTTGGGGACTCCCAGCCCCATTCTTGCCCCTGGCTTCTCAGGTCTAGGGGTGCTAGAGCTTTCCACAGTTGTAGCCCTTGGTGCTTTTCATTGCTTATTGGTCCGTTAACCCTGCCCAGCCTCTGTAAGAGAACCCCACCTCCCCAGTTAAATTCTCTCCAGATTCCCACTGGAGCATGTTTTCTGCCAGGCCCCTGCCTAAAACAACCCCCTTCCTTCTCCACGACCCCAAGACATGCTGTGAAGTTTCTTACAGGCTACTCCCTTGACCAGCCCAGGAAAGCGCCAGAACCGCCCCCTTCCTGCTTCCAGTGCCTGGGTGGGGGTCAGGGAAACCTGCAGCCTCTGTGGGCCAGGCCAGAGATAGCAATCACGCTGCTGGAGCCTGCGGTGGTGTCTCTGTGGGTCCCTAACTCAGGGAGAGGGGAGGGGGAGGCAGAGTGGGTGATTCCAAGTGTCAGAAAAGAGAATAAATTAGCCTGGCCAGTGGTGCGGGAGGGGGCTGGGGGGGCGAAGGCTGGCAGGGGGCCTGTGCGCGGCTGTTATCTTCATGGAGAGAGCAATAAAACCGTGTTCGCTCATAAACGGGCACCGCCAGGACCTATTTCCTGCTCAAATAAAATTAAAGGTGATGGATGGAGCCACAGCAGCAGGCAGAGCTGGGGGCGGCTCACTGCTGAATGATGGGCCCTGTCCTGCGCCTGGCTCCCCAGGGTCTAGAGGCCCAGCGGAGGCTGGCCGAGCAGCCCGTCCCAAATCTTTGGAAGGCAGGGAGAGCATGTGTGTGGCGGGAGGGCAGGGAGGTACATAGGGCAGGCGGGAAAAATCAGCAGCTACCGTTTTTCAAGAACCTGCGATCCTCCCCACACCTGTGTCACTTGGCTCTATCCCATCTGCCCGGTGAGTAAACCAAGGCACAGAGAGGTCTAGAAACTTGCTTCTGCTCACACAGCCAGTCAGCCACCTACAAGCAGAACCACTGGATTGCAGGGCTCATAGGGAGAGGGCAGGCAGCTCACTGCCCTCCGTAGAGGTATGCCCAGCCAGCAGAGGTCACCCATGCCACTCTCCTGTCCCCACCCCAGAGCCACACACATAGGCACACACCCCTGCCCCCCAGGAAGCCTTTAGTGTAGCAATTCAACGCACTCTAAGCTAGACTCCTGGGTCTGCCCCTCACTAGCTGCGTGACCTTGGAAAACTTAGCATCTCTATGCCTCAGTTTCCTCATCTGAAAATGGGAGGGTAATCAGAACAGAGGTCTGCTGTAAGGATTAAATGAGCGCACGTATGTAGAGTGCTCACAACAGGCAGTGGGAGAGGGCGCTGCACACATGAAGGGCCCTGATCTACCCGGGTGCCTGCCCTTTGCCAGGCCCGGGCACTGCCGGGGCACCCTGGGGCGCGGGAACTGTGCAGTGAGGGTGGAGGAGACAGTCTTTTTAGGAGAGCTGCCTGGGCCGCCTCTGGCCTCAGTCCTGCGTGCAGAGGTGAAACTCACGCCAGGACCCACCAGGCCACCTCCTCCAGGCAGACCCCCAGCATCCCCTCAGCATAACCTCATGTTCACACTTGTTTCGGGGCCACCTTCTCTTTGGGCGCAGGCCCTTTCAAGGCACAATGGTAAGAGCACGAACTGGATTCAAGTCAAATCTGCCACTTATCACGTCATTTGGAACAAGTGACTTAAACCTGCCAGGTGTCAGGTCATCCGAACAACCCTGTATAGCCACAAGCCAATTATGAAGATTCAGTGAATACCCTACTTTTAGGGCAGGACTTGGCACACAGTAGGTAATCAATAAACATTAGCTGTTATTATTCTAAGAAATGTCTTCTCTCCCCTTATGGAGACCCCGGGCTCTTTGCTGCGAGGGCTCCTCTCCTATCAGCCCCCTCGGCGCCTGGCTTGGCCTGGGCTCAGCAGGGGATGCTGGGATGCCTGCGGGGGGAGGGGGCCCATTAACTCCCCTCCAGTCAGGGGTCCCCTGCAGTCTCTGCAGGTCTTTATGCTCCAGTGACCCTCCACCTACCCAGTCACACCTTTCCCCGGCATGCAGGAGTGAGCCCGGGGGGCCTGAGGTTGGGGGGGCTGGCCAGCCCACCCACACCCTGGTCCCTGCTCCCAGAGAGCTACTAAAGGGTCAGGAGATGCCTTGCCAGGGAAGGGCCAGCTGCATACACATGTCATACATATACACACGCGCACATACATTGGAGCAATGCACCCTGGGTACCAACCTCCATGCCAGGATCTGTTCCCACCTGGCCTCTGTCCTTACTACTGGAGCAGAGGGGCTCAGATTTCTCTCCTCAGTCAGACACCCACTTCCTCCTCTCCCCAGCCAGCACAGGCCTCAGGTTCAGGCCCAGGTTGCACCTCAGGCCATCCTGATACCTGTCACTGCCAATCACGACCCACCCCCCGCCCCGCCCCCCAAGGGAAGGCAGGCAGACCACTCACTACAAAGCTAAAGACATCCCAAGGTGGGGAGGGCCATGTTTCAGAGGAAAAAAAACAGTACCCCGACCCTGGCCTAGCCTCCTGGATATAAGGGAAGGTGGGGGTCCTCACCGCTGCTGGCCCAAGGCAGGTACCAGGGGCAACTGACGTTCACAAAGGAGCCTGGTGGCCCGTCCGGCCAGCAGGCGTAGTCATCAAAGGTCCGGTTGCAGAACAGGCCTGGGGGCAAGGGGACAGTCTCTGAATCCCTGCCTGTGACTGGCTGACTTCCCCTCCCCTCCTCTCCCCACCCGGAGGCTGCGCTCCACTACCCCCTGCTGAGCACTGGCTGTGTGCCAAGCGCTTTCCCCACCCCGCAGGAGCCGAGCAAGGGCTCTTGCCACTGACCAGTGGCAGGACCTTGAGCAAGTTACTCAATGTCTCTGTTTTCTTATCTGTAAAATGGGGTATTCCACCAGGTGTGGTGGCTCACACCTGTAATTCTAGCACTCTGGGAGGCCGAGGCGGGAGGATCGCTCAAGGTCAGGAGTTTGAAACCAGCCTGAGCAAGAGCGAGACCCTGTCTCTACTAAAAAAATAGAAAAAAATTAGCTGGACAACTAAAAATATATAGAAACAATTAACCGGGCTTGGTGGTGCATGCCTGTAGTCCCAGCTACTCGGGAGGCTGAGGCAAGAGGATCACTTGAGCCCAGGACTGTGAGGTTGCTGTGAGCTAGGCTGATGCCACGGCACTCTAGCCCAGGCAACAGAGTGAGACTCTTGTCTCAAAAAAGAAAAAAAAAAAATGGGGTATTCCCTGCCCTGAAGGGCTGTGGTCCCCAACCCTTGCTCCGTGGCCTTGTAGGGACTGGGTCACAGAGTTCTACTGCCCCCCATCCCCACTCCCATAGCCTCCACCCCGTTTGTCCTCCATGCAACTTGGGAAGAGGGGAGCACACAGCCGGAGGCGAGCAGCTCCCCATTGTTCCCACCAGCACCCGAGCTCCGCTGTCCCCCTTCCCGCCCCCACCCTTCCATGGAAAAAGTGTCTTCCATCATGAAACCAGGGCCAAAAAGTTTGGGGACTGCTGCTGTAGGGCTTTGTAGAGATAAAGGCTGCCTGTTACATAGATAACTGCACATAGTAAGTGCTCAATAAACAATCCTTATAGGCCTACTTTTAAATGACACTCACAGATCAGAGGGCAATGGTGGCTCATAAGGCCGAGATAACCTTCCTCAGGTCACTGTGTTACAACTGCAGTCAGGATTCAAACCCAGGTGCACCTGGCTCCAACCCTGTGCTCTTTAAACCACCCCAAAGTGCCCTGGAGCATTTATTCCCATGAACGTGTTTGTTGGGCCTTCAGTCCACATGCAGGCTGGGGCTCTGAGGACACAAACTGGAGGTGGGTGGGGCCTGCGCTGAGTGGCGGGAGCTGGAGGCTGGTGGGGGCGGGACAAGACAGCGAGACCCCAAAGCCAACTGCAGGGCAAATGGGTAAGAGCCAGGAGATGACAGAGCCCTGGGGAAGGTCTTCTGGAGGAGGAGGTGATTGAGCTGGGCCTTAAGGACCCTGAGAATTTTTGGTAGACAGAAAGCGGGCAGACAGGTGTTTGCAGGGGACAGCTGGGACAAGGGGACGGAGGCAGAAGGCAGGTGTGGTGTCCAAGAGAGGCAAATGATGCCAGCCGTGGACTTGGGGGCCATCAAAGCCGTCCGGGGTTTGGTTGGGTGGGGAGCACTGAGGGTGGGGGCCCCACCGGGACTCACCTGTGGCCGGAGGTGGAGCCTCGGTCAGGAAGCGCTGGCACTGGCGTCGGTATTCCCGCCATTTCTGCACCGTCTCTGAGAGGGACACAGTGGCACCCTGGGGGGAGGGCACAGATGGGGGACCTGTGGGTCCGGCCAGCCCCTCTCCTGCCCTCACCCTGCCCCCACATGGTTTCTTGGTCTCCAGGGCACCTTGGAGTCCCAAACTCTACCAGGCATTGGCCATCTCTGAAAGGGCGCGAGAACAAGTTGCTGCCACCTAGGGGCCCCGGGTGGACACTTTCCCATCTTTGCTCCTCCAGGCGACTGGGGCACAGCTCCACGTGTAATGAGCACCCACAAAGTGTCTGCCGAACTGATCCTTTTGCTGGTGTGTGGTGAGCAGGGAGAGGGAGTGTGTGTCCCATTGCTGGTCTCCTGCGACCTTGCCGAGGAGAGGAGGGGGACTTCCTGAGGGCCCAGGGCTTCCTGGTGCCTGATCAGCCTGCCTGCTGCACTTTCAACAATTCTAGAAGGAGACACACAGGCCAGAGTGGGAGAGGGACTCAATTAAGGCACACGGCACCCCAGGAAGCGGAGCTAAGGCCAGACCAGAACAGTAACTGTGACGGACTATTGGGGGACAGGGAGGGAAATGGCCTTCAGAGCCACCATTGGCGTTCCTCCTGCAAAATGCTCTCATTTACCTAGGGGGACAACACGACCCCCCAGCGCTCCCCTCTGACACAACTACCCAGACCAAACATCAGCCCGGCTCCTAACCGGAAAGAGGAGTCCTGAGGATGGGGGGGTGACGGGGTCAGAAAGCTTCCAGAACACTGAAGTCACACCTGCAGTGGGAGGGGATCCCCCACCTGTGAGTAGGAAGATGTGAACCTCAACTTTCAGGTAAGGTAACCGGAGTGGCCTTTGAGCACACAGACCCAGACAGACCCGCCCCACTGAGAACTATTCCTTCCCAACACTTTTGGGAACTTCCTTCAGATATGTCTTGGGACTGTGGTTCTTTTCTATTTTTATTTTCTTCCTGAACAGCCTTAAAGATTATAAATATTCCTCATTTAGAGGTTGCAGAGGCAAGGACCAAAGAGCCTAAAATTTAGGACCTATACATAATTTGAAACAAAATTTCACTTTTCAAAATCATGAAAACGTACACATGTGCTGGAATCGAGGCAGCTTCTTTTAGAAGCTTGCACCCTTGACTTGCCGGGCGCCAAGCCTTGCTGGACCTGGTTTCCGGGCGATCCTGCCCTGGTCCATGCTGCTTTATAAGACGCCTCCCCATGAAGACTCGGGGCACCATGTGCTTATCCCTAGCTGCACAGGACGCCCCAGAGAGGGGGCCAAGCTCGCTCTGAACCCAGCGACATCCTCGGAGGGAGTGCGCTGGGGCTGCAGGTGACGATACCCCAAAGGACAGAGCTTTTCTGAGGGCAAAGGTCAAATGTATTTGTTTGGGGGAAAAGAAATCAAACACAACAACAGCAAAGGCAGTGTCGCGATTTCAGCCACAACTGAGGGGGTGACACGGTTTTCACCGGAACAAGTCCTGGTGGGTCAATCCCACCTCCCACCGCCTTCTCACTCTCCCTTCTGCGTCTTCCTCCAGGGAAAGGTCTCTTCCTCCCCGGGCCTGAAGGCAGAAAGACAGGGAGAGATCCCCTCGATTTCTGTTTCTAGAATGAAAGCAGGCAACGAGCAAGGCCACTGCTGGGAACTGGGGCAGAAGTTGTGTCTGGGGCAGGCAGTGAGGACAAAGAAGCCTGTGGCAGCCAGCAGTCCCCCAGTGGGGGGAGGGGTTGAGGAAGTCCAACCTGGCCACACACACTGTGTCCCAGGGAGGTTCAAACAGGCAGCATTGTCATCTACTCTGAACAGAGATGCGGACATAAAACTGCCTTCAGACTGGGGCTCCCCGAGTACAGGGCCGTGTCCCCCACTTAGTTAGGGGGCACCCATTCAGGGTCTCCACATACCGTGAGCCCTCAGCCCACCCCTGCCTGCACGCACAGCACAAATCACCCAGATTCCTGGCCTCTCCCGCACCTGGTGCTCACGGAAGCCATAACTGCCTCAGGTTCTGGGTGGCGGTGGGTGGAGGGGAACACGGGGAATACAGAGATGATGGCCGGAGCTCCAGGACTGTAAGTGGGAGTTGCACGCAGGGCCAGGGGCGGTGGGCTGGGCAGGAGAAGCTGGGCGTTTCAGCAGGAGGGCGCAGCAGGGACAAAGGCGCACAGCGGGGAACATCAGTGCTCAGGTGAGCGGAGGAAAGCTGTGGACTGTGTTCAGGAGGATTTTCTCGGCAGGAAGAGAATGGTTGCAAGACCTGGGACAGATGGGAGGCTCTGATGCGGGCCAAGGCTGGGAAAATGAGGCAGGAGGGGGCACCCAGTGTCCCAGGGTCCAGGGGCCCAGGTGACACAGTGGGGAGCAAACAGCCTTGGCTCTGGGCTCTGGCTCACTCATAAGTTGGTTTTGCGACCGTGTGCAAGAGCGTTAACCGTCGGCCTCAGCTTGCACATGTGCCCGTGGGAGTGATACCAGTTCCCACCGGGTTGCTGAGGGGATCGGGTAAATGCTTAGGAGGGCCCGTGGCACAAGGCAAGTGCTCAGTCAGTGGCAGCCGTTCTCAGAGTCTCAGAGTGGCTTCCTGGGAATTGGGGCCCCACCCTCCCTCACTTCTAGGATCAACAAACTCCCAGGAGGAGAAAACGAATGTATTTTCATGCCCAAGGACCGATCACTCTGCTTAACTTGTGACATCGTCCAGCAGGAGCCACAGCCAATGGCAAAGCGAAGTAGGGAGAGGCTTGGGACCCCAACCCCTGTGAGGGGGGGCGAGGCCCTGCCCAGCAGCCCCCAATTCATCCTCTCACCATAGGAGTCCCTGCTCCAAGCTCAGTGAAGCGAAGCCGTGGGTGCTGGGCAGTGGGAGGACACAGTGCAGATGTCCCTGCCCTGAGTGGGGCAGCAGGGCAGGGCGGGGGACATGGGCAGGCTGGAAGATTTTAGAACCAGAACTTGCCAGGCTTTGTAGGATCTCTCTGAGACAGATGAAGGCAAGCAGGGACAAGGCCCGGGTTGGAGGTTACAAAGAAGGGGTATCCCTCAGATTCAGGAGTTTGGAGAGGAAGTAGGAGATGAGAAAAGAGGACACCAGGAGGGAGTGGTGTGGCCTGCAGAAAAGAGCACCGGACAGAGAGCCGCAAGTCCTCGGTTTAAATCCAAGGACTTATCTGTCAATGTGGGACTGATGGCACACGGTTGATCTTTTGGGGCCTCAGTTTCCTCATCTGTGAAATGGGCATATCATTCTTCTCAAGGAGTTACTGCACAGAGGCAACCAGATAAAGTAGGTGAAAATCTTTCTGACTGTTCAGCGCTGATCGGGTGGGCAGTGTTGGAGGAAGGAGAGCAGAGAAGGACGTAGACCGGTGGGAGCTCCCAAGCGGATGGGCTTTGCAATGCCCCGGGAAGGAACTCCCTCTCCAAAGACTGGCCGCCAACCTGAAAAGGCCCCCCTATTTCTCAGTGTGGATAAGTGTGTCAGATTCTTTCCTTTTCTGGAGACTGTTTCGGTCGAGGGGAAGGAAGAAAGAGATCCTGGCCTCTCCGGGCAGCTGGGGATAGCCCCTCAGGAAGGGAAGGAGGGCTCCACACACAGGGCTCCCCCAGCCAGGCCCAGGTCCCAGGACCCCAGCCTCCCTTCTCTCTGTCACCTCCCAGAGCCCCATGCCTTCCATCACCTGCAGGGTGGGGCTGTCTCTTCAACCCCATTTTTTTCCCTTAAGGGCTTTAGCTATCCAAACAGAGGGGCAGGGCGATGAAAACTCACATACTTTCAGTGTGGCAGTAATTCTATTAAAAAACAGTAAAAATAAAGATTTTTTAATAAAAGAGACCTGCACTACATTGTCACAGGCACAAGACCTTTCCCGCGGATACACTGTCACACACAGCATCACAGATGCCATCAAGCACATTCCTAACACGGAGACGCGGACACAGTCTCCCACACACAGACTGCCAGGCACACACTCACACACACACTCACACTCACGCCCCTGGACTGATGCACTTAACCCACGCACTGTCACACGCACACAGAGGACCTGCCGCAGGCACGCCAGCACAAGGACACGAGGTCTCCCAACAGACACACAACCAGCACACACACCTATTCATACGCCACGATGTCACACTCACACACGGAGACCCCCTATAGTCACAGTATCACACACAGGGTCACAAACACAGACACACTGTCAGACACACAACTACACGCTGAGATGTTGCTGCCCACGCAGGGACTCACTGCTGTCACACGCAGGGTCACGTGCCTGCACACAGAGAAACGGGGGCTCAGACAGCCAACGGCCTTCTCCCCAGGTCTGTCTCTACCTGTCTCTATCTCTGTGTCTCTCCACGACACACAAACACACACACACACACACACACACACTCACACACACAGAGGAATGTGCCCAGGGCCAGGCTGCGGCTCAGGAAGGGCCTGTTTTTTCTCAGTGCGAAGCATTCGAGGGCAGGATGTGGTTTCTTGGTGGCTCCTGCCCTGGGCCCGACCCTGGGTCCATGTCCAGGAGGGCGCCCAGCTCAGGACAAAGTCCACACTGACCTAGGCGCAGCGCTGGACCCCAGTGCCATTCCCTAGAGCCCAGGGGACCCTGACAGCCCCTCTCCAGGTCCACCCCTGCAGACCTGGAGAACACCTCCAGAGTCCCAAGGACAAGCAGGTCAGGTTCCCCCAGTGAACAAAGCTGCCATTTCAGGGTATCAGTGTCTCAGTCCTCTCCATAACCCTATGTTTGAGTTTGTGATCCCCGTTTACAGATGAGGAAACTGAGATTTGGGATGACGAGTGTCCTACCTAAGATCAGCAGCTAATAGCAGACCTGATATTGGAACCCAGTTCCATCTGGTTTTCACCTTGGGTGTCAAAGGCCCGTCTGTCTCCTCAGTAGACTGGCTCCCTCATGGCGGCCCGGGGGAGGTAAGAAACAGGAGAAGGGGGTGGGCTTCCCAGCAACAATGAGGGAGTGGCCTAGGATACCTCCTTCAGAAGTCAATTCTGCCACTCCCTACCTGCAGGGAGGCCGCCTGCAGCCTCCCAGACCCGCCCCTGCACCGCCCACTCCCAGCTGCTCCTCCAGCCCCTGAACTGCTGGGCTGCCTTACATGGGGGCCCTCTTCAGGGCTTCCATGTCCCCGTCAGCAACACCAATCTTGCTTACTTCATGGACAGAAAATAAACTGCAAAACTGACCATTTTTTAGAGTGTCACAGGCATGCACGAGGTTGTGTCATAATGACTGCAGTCTGTCCTCAAAGCTCCCAGGGACACTCTGTGGCCCACAACAGGAGCATTCCTTCAGGGCTCCACCCTCTCTGCTCAGGGCCTGTCTCCTCCTGTCCTTCTCTGCCCCCTACCCAAGTCTTGTTGTGGCCCCAGGACACTCAGCCTATGCCTGAGGCCTGGGGCTGAGGAATGAGAGGGGATCAGAGGAAAGGACAGGTTCAAGGTTCTGACACCAATTGGGAACAGGGACTTTGGGAAGGAGATTTGGTAACCCACAGAAGCTCCCATCTTCCTTTGGCTTTTTTCCCTTAATGCCAACCGGAGCTGCAAGCTTGGTCTGGGGTGGGATGGGACCAGGAGGCAAAGCCTCCCACAGCCAGCCCGTAAGGTACAGGTAAAGACTAGCGAGAACTTGTAAGGGGTCTGCAGTCCCCCAAAAGATCCCAACTACACCAGAAAAGACAAAGCCTTATGGGGAAGGGGCCATAGGAGGAGGGAAGGTGTCTCCTGGGGCTAGGGACAGTATCTGGGCTGGGGAACAGGGACTCGGAGAGGATGAGTCTGTGAACGAATTTTGGGGAGGAAAATGTGCTGACACCCTAGCTGAGAGGCACATCTGTCCACATCTGGGTTCTCAGCCACGGTGGAGTCTGCCCTCACCAAGGCAATGGGCCCTCATCCTGCCTCTCACCTGTTCTGGGACAAATGTCAAGGCCTATACTGGCCACTCCCTGAAGACCTCAGTTCTTTACGTCTGGGGGTAGGAATCGGGAGGGGATAGGAAGAGACTCTCCTGACCAGGACAGGGCACCCAAGCCAGTACCCTGCTCAAGCACATCCCAGCATCTTTGGACAACTCCCCTCTCCCAAAGCAACTTAAGAGCCGGGGGCAGGAAAGGTAGGGAGGACAGGAGAGAGGGGCTGCCGGGGGCCCACCTGTGGCCTGCTCTCTGGTGGCACCAAGGAGGCCAGGGTGTTCCTGTGTGACCCAGAATGCATTCTGGTGTCCCTTGTCAGTCTGGGGGTCAGAACGGGAGGTCAGCAGTGTGTGAGGGGGGCTGGCTGCTTCCAGAAAGCACAGAGCCTCCCGCGTGTCTGCTGCAGGGGCTTGGGGGTGGGGGCTCAAGTTCCATCTGGGAGGTCACTGGGAAGGACAAGCTGCCACTGCAGGGTCCCCAGGACTATGAATCAAAGGCTGTGCCCAGGGCTGCTGAGGAGGGTTAAGGAGCCGGGTCTCCATACCCTGGCCCTCTCAGCCCTTCCAGACCCTTCTTTGGGCGGGCGGGCGGTCGTGGGGGAGGCACCGCGGGAAAGGGGTCCGGGGCATAGTGCGGGGTGGGGGAAGCCGGGGGAGACGGGGAACGCCGGGCTGCCGGAGGCCGCTGTCAGGGGTTCAGGAGGGAAGGACTTGGGAAAGTGGCGTGGGAGAAGGGAGATGCGGCGCAGAAGTCGGCGGGCGGCCGCGGGCCAGCTGGTGCCCTGGCAGAGCGGCCCGCGCGGCGAGGAAGTGGGCGCCTCGCCGGGGTTGCGGGAGTCACCGTGGTCCAAGCCACCACCTCGGCCTCCCAGCCCAGGGACACCCAAGTCTCCAGTCCCTACTCCCCCCGAGGTTTTCAGATCCCCCCGCCGGCGGTCGCGGAGTTTCGCTCAAGTCCTGGCGGCCGCTGCCAGGACACTGCGCCTGCAGCCCGCAGCGCCACCACCCGCCTTGCTGCCGGGGTCCCGGGTCTCACCTGGGGGCGGGGGCCGGCCCTGCCCACCGCCCCGAGCAGCAGGAGCGCGAGGCGCAGCGGGCCGGGGGCGCCGGCCATGGCGGGGCGTTCAGGACTGGGCCATCGCTGCCACCTGCGGAACCGCGCGCGGCGACTAACCCCGGGCGGGCAGCGGGCGGCGGGCGACGGGGGAGGAGCCGACACGGGGCCGCCCCGCCCGCGGGAGGGGCCGGGCGGGGTCCCTGGTCTTCTGTCCCAGCCTGCTGAGGCCCCTGGGCCAGCCCAGCTGCACTCCTCGGCCCGTCTGGGGCAGGGAGATCCCAGGCACTGTGCTCTCAGCGAGCGCGGCTCGGGATTAGGACGCGCAGGAGCCCGGCCACCAGCCGGGTTTCAGCGACAAGCGGCCCGCCTCCCAGGTTCCAACCGCCTTCCAGGTTCCCCAGCTCGGGAAAGCCAAACCTCCCTCCGCCTGCCTATTCAGGATAACCCGAGGAAACTGAGGCCCGGGGAGCCGATGGGACTTGTCCAAGGTCACACGGCTCAGAGTATGACTCCTGGAAAGTGCGTCTCCAGCGGGGTGATTGACCAGTACGAAAGATCCACGCAGCCAAGTTACCCTTCCCCAAGTCCTCTCCTGCTCAGGCTCTGTCCTGAAGGCAGGCCCCGACAAGTCAAGGTTGGGGCTGGGGGGACAACGACAAATGGGGCAATAGAACCATGACAGTCGTAAGGGTCTAAAGGTTCCCCTCTAGGAACTTCGAGGGCTTCGAGGCAGGGAGGGATGAAGTTTCCCTGCCCACCCCCTGCAGCCCCAGCCTCCCTCTCTTGTACCCATGGCTGTTCTCTGTGCCTCCTGTGTCTCTGTCTCTCTCCTTGGCAGAGACTCCATTTTACCTGCCTCTGTTTCCACTCCCACCCCAACACGGTCAGGGCAGGAGAGGGTGCCTGGCTCTTAGGTTCCCCGCATACACCCAGCCAGTGGGAAGGGAATGCTAAGAGGGCACTGGCTGTATCCTCCCTGATGCGCTTGAGAAGTGGGGATGGGAAAAGAGGATCCCCCTCCAGAGAACCTTGATGCCACTGTTAGGATGCGTGGGTCATGGTGGCAGCCAGCTCTGGACCTGCCAGGGGGCGTCTGGACCATCCAAGGAAAGGGATTTTGTCTGCGGGAGAGAACAGATCATCTCAGTGTCCTGAGAAGGGCCCAACCCGTGTGAGCTCAGGGAGGGAGATGGCCAGTGGGGAGGCCACAGGCTTCAGCCCGCAGGACAGCCCCCTCTCCAGCCAGCCCCACTTCCACCATCTGACCGTCATTTATTCCCTTCCCTGCCCAGAGGTCAGTCCGACAGTCACCTTCTATGTGTCACCTAGGATTAGGTTGTTCAGCTTTGAGTGACAGAAAACCCCACCCCAAATAACAACAGCATAACCTAGTGCTTGCTCATGTAAAGCAAGGCTAGAGGTCTGGCCCAGCATTGGAGTGGCTGCTCCCTGATCACCAAGTACCTGGCTCTCCCAGCTCCCACCATTCTCTGGTCCAAGGCTTCCACCTACTGCTCCAAGGTGGCTGCTCCAACTCCAGACATGACATCCAAATTCCAGCCAGCGAGACGGAGGAAAGGGAAGAAGATGAGTGCCCCTCCACCCGTAAGGGCACATGCTGAAAGAGGCAGCCGTCAACATCAACTCTACATCCGTGGGTCACAGCATAGTCACATGAGCACCCCTGGGTGCACGGGAGGCTGGGAAAAGTATCCTTCATTTCAGACAGTCATGGACAAGGTTAAATATTGGGGCTTTTATACTCTAGAAGGCAAAAAAATAAAACAAATAAGAAAGATACTGGAAAACAATTTTCAGGCTCTGCTACATCAGGGTTGGTGTGGGGAGAAGAGAGAGGAAGAGAGGGAGATAGAGAAGGCTTTCAGACAGGACTGAGGTCTTTACCGTGCATTTATCAACTCCCAGATTTAATAAAAATCTATTTAATAACAATCTATTGGACACCTGCCAAGTGCCAGACCTTAACTAGGTCCCAGGGATACAATTGGTGATGGTGTCTTTATCTTCAGAGAGACTATATTCCAATGCAGGAGGGACACAATAAACAAGTGATCATTTGAGTCATTTGTATTACAGTTGTGATAAGCACTGTTGTGATAAGGAGAGGCTGTTGAAGTCCCACCCTCAGCACTTAAAAGACCACTTTCTCTCTGCCAGGGGCTTTCCCTGACTGAGAGGAGCTTTTAGGTGTCCAGCAAGTGCAGGACACATAAAAGCGGCTGTCAGCCATGGGGACAGGAGTGGATGGATAAATAGCCCAGCTTTTTGTTCCTTGGATGGGACAGCTCAGAGGTATGTGCCACAGTCTTCTAGAGGTCCCCAGTGCGATGGATCCCCTGCTTCCCACAGAGGTCACCTGCTCAATCATGCTCCAGTGTTGGCTTTCCTTCCTGCCTGTCTCACTTTCCAACGGTGTGGGACTGGTGTTTCCTGGGGTCGCCCCCCAAATACGAACAAACTAAAGACAGTGGGCAGATGAGGGTACCTAGGGACCACGGGGCCTGTCTCTGTTTTTAACATCTATGAGTCCAGAAGCCTCTGCATTTGCTCTGATGCTAGGACAGAGTGTATACTCGGGAATACAGTTTTCTCTTGTCCCCACACTGCTATCAGGCCCCTTGCTGAGGCTCTTTAGAGCAGTGTAAAGCACAGGCTCCCTAAGAACAGAGATTTGAACGGATGGAACACCATTTGCTAAACTGTTAATAATAACCCTGAAAATGAAAGCAATAGCTACTACTCATCGAGCCTCCACTCTGACCAGGCGCAACTGAATGCTTGGTGTACACCGATCTCATCCAGTATTGTGGGCAAGTGTTTTGATGCTTATTTTATGGATGAGGAAACCAAGGTTCAGGGATGAAAAGTAATTTTCTCATAAGAGCAGACCAGGAACTCACCCAGGTCTGCCTGCCCCCACGGCTGGTGCAGAAGCTCCCGCCAGGCAGCTGGATTTGTGGCAGCACAGAGGATGTGGGCTCCAGCTCTGCCCGCCCATCCCAGGGGCTCCTTTCTCTGCAGCCCAGAGCTCTGGGACCTGCCGCTTACCCTCATGCCCAGGGCTTCTCCAGTGGCCCTAGGGTAGGGCACTGTCAACTTCCACTAAGAAAAGCTGGTAATCCGATTGTCTTCAGAAATGGGGATGGGAACAACCAATATTTGCACCCAAAGAAAAGATGCTGCAAGGCCTTCTCCTGTGAGGCTGACCTGACAGCAGACCACCTGCCTTCTCTTGTCCCTTACAGGAAAACCCTGTCCTCAGTAGGAAGACCTGGCCAGTGGGCAGGACAGATCTTTCACTTGGGAGGAGGAAGGAGAGAGAGGAAAAAGAGAGGGAGGATAGAGGAGAGGAAGGGAGGGGGCGAGAGAATTGCTAGAAAAGACAGGTGTCTCTCACTCACATGGTTCAGATTTCTTTCCAAGCTCCAAGTCCCTAAGAAACTCATTTACTTCCCGAGGTTAAAGATCACATCCATGTTCTGAGTGACAAGATGAAGGAAGAGCCAGCATCTTCTAGCCTAACATAAACACACGTGCACTCACATACCTATGCATAGAGCTTGGAGTCTGACAGTCTTGGATTCAAATCCATCGATCACTTACCGTGTATCCTACTGTTGCTAAACCTTGGCCTCATAATCTTTAAAATGGGTACAATCATAAGGGCCACCATTTACGAGGCACTGGCCTCGAGTCAGGCACTGTTCTAGGAGCTGTGTGTTATTCCATCTAACACTCACTGTTGCCCTCAGATTGGTCGTCACCAGAGTGTGAAGATCCGCTGCTGGGAGGAGGGCCTCAGCAATGGGCCCAGGAATCTGCCTTCTCCCAGAAGACCCTGGCTGCCAATACGTCCCAGGGTGAAGACGTGTCCTGGGGGGATGACCCTGTGGGCAAGGGCTCCACCCCTCTACCTCCTGCTTCCCTTCTCAGACCCTGCCCTCTGCCCCCTGACCCGGAGCTCCCACAAGCAACCCTGGGTTTGGAGTGGGATCATTTTTATCCCAATTTTGCAAATGAGGAAGCTGATGCGCAGTTAAGTAGCCCAAGATGGCTTGGGATGGCCTAAGAGAGCCGGGATGCAAAGCACCCCCCCACACACAATGACTGCACAGCCTACCACCTTGCAGGATGGTTGGATGACCAGAAACAGCACCTGCCCAGAAGCCGGCACAAGTAAGACCTCAGTAAATGGCAGCATTGACGCTGCTAGTATTCCCCATGTCCTCCATCTTCCCTGCTGTTGGTGCACCAGCTATGCTAGGTCTCAGCATGCAGCAGGTACAGCTGTTAATGCCCAGTACGTCCCTTCCTGGCTCGGGCGGCTCCAGCTAGATCCCTCAGGTCTAGAAGGGAAGAGGCTTGCTGGACCCAAGGGGCCATCCCCCATGTGGCGCAGTGCACTATTGCTGCCCTTCATTCACCACGCCAGCCGCGGTTACCAGGTGCTGGGCCCAGGCTGGCTCCTGGCAGTCAGCTGCAGAGGATTTATAGCCTCTTGAGCTACAGCGATTATTGCTCTCTTGGGCGGATGCAGCACGCTGTATTTCCGAAGTGCTACGGCATCGTTTTCATAACTGGCTCCTCTGTGGAGAGGGAAGTCAGTGGTATCACACTCACTAAACTGGGACGGAAACTGAATCTCACAAGAGATGATTTGCTTGAGGTCACTTAGCAAGGTGTCGGCAGGGTTTGTACAACTCTGGACCAAGGAAAAGAAAGAATTGAGGTAAGAACACCAAAGTTCCTCTCTCTCCTACACATGGGACTCCAGCCAGGAGTGACCAGGGCTCTCTCAGTCCCTCCTGGGAGGGACTAGTGGCAGGAGTGGGAAGAAGGGGACAGAGGGGTTCCTGGGGACAGGGGCTCAGCAGGAGTTGTAGAACCAGCAAGCACGGTGGGTCCTGCCCCAGGAGCCATCTGTTCTCTTCCTTCTGCCAGTAAGATAAATAAATAAAGGGAGAAAAAAAGAATGCCAGTAATCTTAGATCAGGGCTCACCTAATGATCTCATTTTAACATGGTTATCTCTGCAAAGATCATATTCCCAAATAAGGTCACATTCTAAGGTACTGGGAGTTAAGACTTCAACATATATCTTTTTTGAGGGGAGGGCACAATTCAACCCATAAAATGCTGAGACCACACTTCTCAGTTTCCCTTGATGTTTTGTGGCCAATGTAATGTGGAGAAAAGTGATATAGCTCACTTCCAGGTCTAGCCCACAAATCCTCTCACAGAATCCTCCATGCCCTCTCTTCCTCCATCTACCTTACTGGACACAGAGGGTCTGGTGGAGAATGCCAAAGCCCCAGAGACAGTGGAAGCACAAGATAGCAGAAGCCTGGATCCCTGAATGACTGTGTGGAGCAGAGCCTCCTGCCGATCTCTGCTGGGCTTAAGTGCTGAGCCATTGAGATTTGGGGCTGTTTGTCGCTGCAGTTAGCCCACCCTGACAAACACAGCTGGCATGTGCTCCTGAGCCTGTCCAGGGGCAGGGCTAGTTAGTCCAGGCGGAGGGTTTCTGAAAGTCCCCTCCATACAGCTGCAATGAAGTAGATGGGACTCCTTGCTTTGGGCCCATCTCCTCCTCCCCTGCTTCCTTCACCATGTTCTGTGGATCACAGCATCTGAAAGGGGATCCTGGGTCTTCTTGGCCTTGGCTCCTGGGTCCAGGGAGCAGACTCATTTGTCCACCTGGCTCCGCTCTCTCCCTCACCCCCCAGCTCTCCCCACTTGTCTGCCTTTGCCTCTGGAGAGAAGATGGGGAGCTGGGGAGGGGTGGTTATGACAGAGCCCATGCTGCTCTTTCACAGAATTAAAGCTCTTCTAGCAAAAGAGGAAATGTACCAAATTTCACACGTTTGGAAATAAAATGAAAAAGAAGTGCCACGTGAGGCTGTGTCATTGTAGCCTCTCAGTGCCTCCGTCATGGCTGAGAAACCTACTGCGGCCAAAATGAGAAATAAAACCAATATCAACTCTCTCAGGTCTAAAGTGAGAGGCTTCCTCAGACTGACATGCTAACTGGCCCAAGCAGCCTCCTTCCTAGAAACTCTCCCAGCTGTTTCCCTCATCGTCCCTCAGACCAGCCAGGGGAGGAAACATGGCCGGCCAGGCACCGGAATTCTCTAAGGAAAGAGTGATTCTGGAGTGGGGTTGGGAAGCTGTTGCTGGTTTTCAGGAGCCAGGATTACCTCCAGGGTGGAGTAAAGGTCACTATGAAGCTTCCTCAGGGTCCCCTAAGTCAAGGAAGGAGGAGCTCTGGGGTGGGCAGGACTCTCGTCTCTAAGCCTTCCCGGTCTCCCTCCCACTTGCCACACTCAAACTGGACAAAATTACCTTTGCTGGTTCCAGATGAAAGGAATCTGATGACCCACTCACTCCCCTCTCCTAAATAAAAGAAAATGGAAGCTCTGTAAGTTTCTGGGCCAACTCCTCCCAGCAACGGGCACCACCATGCCTTGGTTCTCTGGATGTGGGCTCAGCGGTCATCTCCAGCCACCTTGAACCTCACCGTCACACCCAGATGCTGCTGGAAGCAGCTGCAGCCTTCTAGGGCTGACCCTTCAGATACCTCCTACACCTCCACAGCATCACAGCCCAGAAGCTCTCATTCCCATCCCACGCCATTTCTCTTGGTCCCGTCTGACTTGTGACATGGAAAAGCATCAGAATTTGACTGGCCTATGGTTGGGGGAAGCTTGGAGTCTCCCTCTTGTGTTTTGGTCTGATCTCTGGACCTGGCATCCAGTAGACATGCGGCTTTGCCTGGCAGGTGTCATTTTCCGCGGACACAGTCTACCCCATTCCTTATCCTTGCAAGGCCCTCTCAAGTCACTTCCTCCCCTGTTCCGAAAGCCCTCACCTCCAATGCACTCAGTGATGCTCTGGTTTCTGGCTCATTTGCCAAATGAGATGGCAAACAAAGCTGATGAAGCTCCCCAGCACCTAATGACTCGGATGTCCAATCCCCTGCCATCCAGGTGTTCTCAGTTGGCTGTGGGGGTTCCTCAGGGGAGTGGGCTCACAGAATTAATTTCAAGCACGGCAGTTTCATGATAGGAAAGTGCACAAACAGCTCTCTGATGGTGCCAGTGCTACAGGAGGCTTAGAGAACCCAGGTGTCCTGGGGCTCCTGGGAGGCAGTGGCAGCACAGCTGTGGTCGGGGGCTTTGCTGTGTTCAGCACCAAGGCTCAGGCTCTGGAGCTTGTGGAGGGAAATCTAGGACAAAGGGTGGGTCTCCACCACCAGCCAAGTTGCTAGATCAAGGATATGAAGATCAAATCCCTGAAGATCTATCTCTTTTCCCTGCCTTTCAAGGAGTTTGAGATACTTGACGTTTTCCCAAGGACCTGCTTCATCAAGGACAAGGTTCTGAAGACCATGCTTGTGCAAGAGCAGACCTACATTGGCCAGTGGACCAGGTTCAGGGCAATTGTCGCCATTGGAGACTACAGCAATAATGTCATCCCGGGTGTTGAGTGGCCCACGAGAGTACCCACTGTCATCTACCATGCTCGCCATCACCCTGGTGTGGCTAGGCTAGTGGGGGACAAGACCAGTGAGCCCCACATGGTGCCCTGCATGGTGACATAATCCTAGAGCCCTGTGCTAACGTGCCTCTTGCCTGCCCCCTTGCATTGTCTTGGCCCAGTGCCCAAGAAGTGGCTGCTGCTGGTGGGTGTTTACTGTTACACCGGCTTTGCCAAGGCCATCTTTGATGCCTGCAGTGCAGCAAGACCTGCCGCGCTGACCTCTAGAGAGAGACTGCCCCCCAGCCTCCCTATCAGGAACACACTGGCCCACACCGGAGTATCCGGTGCCACATGGGTGCCTTTACACAAGAAAAATCAGAAAATTCAACCTCAAAGCAAATCAACAAAAAAAAATCCACAAACACACAGCATGAGAAGTTACCAAGGAGAGTCACTGCCACTACCGGGGAGAGGCCCTGGCCAGGGTGTTAGAAGACCTGAGGTCTCATCCTGGTTCTTCTCCTATTTTCCTTCGTCCCCTAAGGCAGATCACCTTAACTTTCTGAGTGTCAGTGTTCTCATCTGTGTAGTAATCTCTGCTATTGCCTATTGACAGGATTGTTGTGAAAATCAAATGGGATAATGGGTGTGAAAGAGCTCTGGAAACTGCAAAATGCCACGGAGGTATAAGAGGATCACAGTCACACACACGCAGCATTCTTGGGCCTCCAGGGTTACAGTCCACAGCCTTCTTCCCAGCGCTCCCCTCATGTGTCCTACGCTGTAGCCAAATGGAACTCTCTGCCTGGTTTCAACCCGGCCTGCCTTTGCCCACGCCTGGCCTGTGTTCCCACTGTCCCCCTCCCAAAATGCTCTGGTCCCTTATTTCCTTTGGTCAAATCCCATCCATCCATCATAGCTCCCCCTAAATTCTACTTTCTCCAAAGACCTTCTGTGATCCTCCCAAAGAAGTCAAGTCTCTTCCCTCTGTGTTCCCATGTCATTTCATCTTCAGGGCAATGACCACTTTCTGACTCACGTGGGGGCTATTTGTGTGCAGAGTTGGTGTTCTCTGCTGCATCATGTGCCCATGCTTTGGTGGCTCTTGCATCTTTCCTAAGGGTTCGTACAGAGCTCATTGTGCACAAGAGGCACATCACATGTCACCATCACATCTGATTGCAATGAGCTGGGGAGGACCTCAGA
Source organism: Lepilemur ruficaudatus (assembly GCA_963574885.1). Lineage (NCBI taxonomy): Eukaryota > Metazoa > Chordata > Mammalia > Primates > Lepilemuridae > Lepilemur > Lepilemur ruficaudatus. The sequence continues at coordinate 24,970 of CAUYRT010019373.1, forward strand.
GGTAATCAATGTCTCTGGGGCCTGGAGGTGCAATATGAACAGCCAGGCTCCAGGGATTAGGTCTATAACCATCTTTTGACAGAGAAGCCCAACTTCAAAGCCTACCAATTGTAGATTATGTTTGCATTGAAGGCTATAACGTAGCAAAACTTTAGATTTATGTCTTCATGAACAGATGTGGAAGGGAAAATCAATTCCTCATATGAATGGCTTATTTGTTTTTTTATCACAGGGCTAAATATTATGCACCAAGTGACAAATTAATACATAAATTGACCCAGAGACATATATACCACAGGATGGGACAGATGAGAATGGAGTGTGGCGTGGTCTGAGGTCCTCATGGCCACCTGAGTAGGTTGAGTCAGAATTTCCCAAAAAGCTGCTGCAGGCAAAGTCCACTCCGAGTGTTAAAAAGAGCCCAGATTTTCCGCTGAAGAGGGGACATGCCCACATACTTCCTTTAGGGGGACACATAGTATGTCAGGCTGGTGCCATCTTGCCGCTGGCACAGGAGCTGTTCCAGGGCTGTTAGAAGGATGCCACGAGGCAGGCGTGGCAGCTCCCTGGTCCCTTCCCACCTGTGCCCTCTGCTTCCCTCTTAGAGCTCGTCCCTCCTCCAGGACCGGGGAAGAGAATGAAGAAACATCACAGACTGGCCCTGAGAGAGGTAGCCTTTGGGGCTGCTGGGGGCCACCTGCTCCCCCCAGCAGGGCTCCCGGGAGAGCGATGTGAGCACAACCTTCCTCCCACAGGCATCAGCCCCTGCGCTCCCAGGACCCCTAGGGCAGGATGGGCAGGGGAGCGTGAGAGGTGAGGGCAGGGCCCACGAGAAAAGTCACCTGCTCCCCTCCTGGGCCAGCTTCCCCACAGCTCGGTGCTCCATGGGCAGAGGAGGGACCTGGAGGAATGGGGGACCCCAGGCCCACCAGGGAATGCCACAGTGGACAGCTGGCGTGGGCTCCTGGAGCAAGCACACCAGGCAGAAAGAGCAAGTCGACTCTCTAAAAAAATTCCACAAACATGGAAAAAAACTGAAAGTGACTATTTTCCCCAGGAGAGGGGATGACACATAATAGACCAAGCTTCTGACGTAGTCCTTGTCTGACAACCTCTGCTTCAGGTACTTATCATGATGGGTCACCAGATGTTCTTTGGGGTGACAATAGAAGAGGAACAATAGAAAGGAAAGGGTTTGCATAATCAGGAAGGACTACACGGAAACCACAAATGACAGATGGGTGTCCTTATCCCTCAGACACAGGTTGAAATCCCGATCACACGTGTGAGGAGGCTGAAGTTCCAGGGGCAGAAATGCTCGCGGGTGTGTCAGCGGGAGACAGGGAGAGAGCCAGCGTCCCCACCACAGACCCCATCGTGAAGGCGCTGTGAGGAAAGGAGGCGCTTAGTGAATCAGTCCCGTCCTGGGTAAGGAGGGGGCGGCCCCATCAGGGGAAGACGGAGCTGCGGGCACAGCGCCCATGTGAGGTGGGAGGAATTTCCACACTCCCAGAGGATACCTCTTCAATTAAAACTGTTTGTAAAGAAACAGCTGTCACCCTGTCACCCTGCCACATCCTGCATTTCTGAGAAGGGTGATCTTGCAAGCCTTGGCGGGGTGTAGGGCACTGGGAGCCCCTCCCTCCCTGGCTCCTTCTGGGGAGAATGGAAGCTGTTAGGGTCATCTTCTCTGAGCCAACAGCCTCGGAATCGGGATTGATCCAGGGCGGAACATTGTCATGCCTTGAGCATTACTCCGAAGCACTTATTAATATATTCATCACAGAAGGTGGGATGTAAATCAACACTGGGGCGTTCAAAGACTCCGTGGCTCCTTCTGCAGCCCAGGCCAGATGCTGGAAGAAGGAGCAACAAAGTTGACTGGCTTTCTTCCGTGTGCTCAAGGGAAAGAGAAAGTTTTCTAAGGCAAAATTCAGCTCTCTCCTTCAAAAGTTCTTAGAGAATTTAAGAATGGAGGCTTTCCCACTTCACTTGTCATTATGTTTGGGGGTCTTTTCAAAATCTATCCTGTCAACTCTGCTCAGTCCAGGGGCTCCCTCAGGCAGGGACCCTCTTCCCCAGCCTCTAAGACGGGACAGAAACCACGTCCCTCAGGTCTCTTTCCCACCACCTCAGGCATTCCAGGAAGCTCATGTCAGGGAGACAGAGTGCAGGTGTCAGAAACACTCTCAAGTAAGTTGTTAAAATCCTCCTAGGAGAGCATGAGACGGAAACAAGGAAAAACATGTTCAGCCCAGTCCTGTCTCCTTCCCTCCCCAAGGGCTGCGGTTCCCAAGTTGTTTCCGGGGAAACTTCCTGCACACAGATCCCCATCTCCTAAGACGGGGGATGCGGGGCTGGGCGGTGCGGGTGCGGGAGGAGGTTTCGGTGTTTTTAATGGGTGGACAATTTTTATCACATAGCAAAGGCCCATAAGCCAATGTGTCTATATAGCCCTGGAACACCCTTGGTGGACTCATTATCCATTCAGTGTTAGTGCATGTTTCTGGATTTATGCTATGTATCCTAACTATTCCTAGAGTGTTGTCATGTGGCATCTTTTTATGTCTAAAGCAGGATTATATTTTTTTACTTTAAAAAAAGACAACATCTACATGCAAGATGTACAAAAAAAAAAAAGACAACATCGGAGATTCTATTAGATATCTAGGATTAAGTCACTGAATTACTTTAACTATGAATGGCTTTTTTAGCATTTCAAATGGAAATGACCTCCATAGTTGCTTAATTTTTGTTTTTCATTTAGTATAGTGAATTATTTTTTACACTTCTGCTCTCTTTTACCCCTTGCCGAATTGTGTTCTTGAAAATAACATTTCAATTACGTTTTCTTCTTTTTCATGTGGACAAGGAAGCGGTCTGGTAGGGGGCCTGTGTCTCAGGACCGGAATCCATGTCTTCTCACTTGGGGTGTAGGGCTGCTTTCTCCGGCGATATTCCCTCCAGTTAGCATACAATGCACTGCCTGGAATGTTCAAGAAAGCCAAGAAAAAGTACGTTAAAACGAATGTACTAATTCTCTTCAAAATCCTTGATTTCAAACATACATTTATTTACACACCACACAAATGCTAATATTTGCCTTCGGTTTTTCCTCTCTGCACAATGTCCTTTCTGTTCAGATAATGCAAACTGCTCAAATTAACAAGTCAGAGAAACATAACTGTCCTGTTTTCTATGTACAATTGTGAATTTTAGAGGTTCGTGCCACTGCGCCCAATATTGTCTTGCAAAGTACATCAGAGCATGGACTGAAACCCTTCAGCCTGGGTTCAAATCCCAGCTCTGTCACTCACTAGCCTCAGCCAAGTCATTTAGCTTCTCTGTGCCTCGGTTTCTTAATCTGTGAAATGGAGATGACAATCTCATAGGGTCGGGTGTAAGAATTACATGGATTAATTCTCAAGTGCTTGGGCCAGTGCTTGCCACACAGTTACGCTACATTATCATTAAGTCACAGACCTCACTGTGAGCAAAGGTGAGCACATAGATCTTTGTCTCTCTTCAGAGACCATGGTAGTTATTAATATTAATAAGCATATGGCCAGAAAACTTGTTCTCTTCCCCAAATTTTAATGGCACAAGAAACATCCAAACTAGACTCTCCAGGCTATAAACTTCTATATCTTTAGACTCTTTCTGATTATTCTTCATCCCGACTCAGTTTTCTGAATGACACCGTCTTTTAAATGATTTGCTTCACTACCATTCTGTCACCTCTGTAGTTCTGATTCTCATTTTGTCTTGTCTGGTCTAGAAGCCTCTTAACTGACCTACTCACTTCCATTCCTGTAGCAGTCCAGAACCATCTGTGGCTCCCCACTATCCCGCATGTATCCTAGACCCTCCCGACATGGCTCCCACCTGGCATGCCCGCCTTCCCCACCGTCGCTGACATTTACCAGTCAAAATGGGTGGCTTGTTCATTTATTCTTTCATTCAGTCAGCGCTTACCTTGGGGGCTCAAAAGCTACACTCTGCCCCCCGGAAGACCGCTGTGGAGCGGGGAGATATACGTACAAGTCATCAAATCCTAGGATTAAAATTGCTATTAATAAATTTGGTTGTGGCCAAATTTCAGGAGCAACAAATCTTGCCTGCAGGAGGGGTGAGGGGTCAGGGAAGTCCACACAGAAGGTGAGGGAAGGACAGGATGGTGTAGGAGAGAGCTCTTCTTTACAGCTTTATTCAGGTTTACTTGAAGTTTAATAAACTGCACATATTCAAAGGGTAAAATTTGATAAGTTTTGACACCTGTGAAGCCATCACACAGTCAAGAGAAAGAACAGACCTACCGCCTCCAGCATTTCCTCCTGCCCTTTTGCAGCCTCCTGCTCCCGCACACCACTTTCCAGGAACAGCCGATCTGCTTTCTGCCACTGTAGCTTAGTTTGCATTTTCTAAAATTTTATATTAAAAATCATTCATTATATACTTTTTTTTGGTCTGGCTTCTTTCAGCGTAATTATTTTAAGATTCACCCATGTCACAGTGTGCATGGATAGCTTGTTCCTTTTTATTGCTGAGTGGTATTCTGTTGTGTGGATACAGCGCATTTGTCTATGCGTTCACCCGTCGATGGGCGTGTGGATTGTTTCCAGCAGTTGGCAATTACAAATAAAACTTCTGTGACCATTCCTGTGTAAGTCTTTATATGGAAATACATTCTCATTCCTCTTGGGTAATTACTTAATGAAATGTCTGGGCCATATAGTAGCTATATGTTTTACTTTTAAGAAACTGCCTGATTTCCAAAATGGTTGTACCATTTGACGTTGCCTTCAGCCATGTATGGCAGTTCCAGTTGTCCCACACAGGAGGGTGTTCTCTGATAAGGCAACAGCACGAGGATGAACATCAAACGATCCCAGTGGCAGAGCAATTGAGCAGGCTGAGCGATGGGGTGGGCGACAAAGCGGAAATTCAGTCTTAGGCCAGCTCACAGAGGCCTTTGGTATTCGGAACGTATTAATGACTCTTTATGTTGGAAACTCACTGAAGGCTCTGTCTGCCTCTGTCTCTGGATACCCTGTGCACTTTCCCATCTTTATGCTCTTCTCTCCCTCATGCTATTCCCTTCCTTAGAGCACACCCATCTACTGTCTCGGTAATGTCTATGAACAGTTCAAGGCCCAGCTAAAATGGTACCTTGTCTTCAAGTTCACCCATCAACCCTGAGTTTCCTTAACATTCCTTTGATGGTCACTCATGGCCCCGAGTCACCAGTTCCAGGTGAGTCCCCCGTCCATCCGAGGTCTCTGATGGCAGAGAGTGTGACCTGTTCATGCAACATCACCCACAAGACCAACCAATCCCTATAGAAGATGTATCTCTAGACACTTTTCTTTCAGTATTATTTTTGTGGAAAGTCCAAACTAAAGTAACTTTTAAAGTCAACAGAGGTATAAATCTCATTGCTCATTTTGCCCAGACCAATGTGAGAAGATGTGGACTGAGGCCAAGGAGGAAGAACAATGGCTTCGCCTCTCTGCCAGCTTTCATTGGCTTAACCATCTCGTCCTCTACCTTTTTGCTCTTTTATGCTCACCAGGCCTCCCTCACTCAAGTACGGAAAATTATGTAATTAGCGAAAGAGCAACAATTTTGCAGAGAAAATGGTTATGTGTTTATGGAAGTTCAGTAGCTCAGAATGTCGAAGGAAATCATTTACTGGGGCCTGGAGAAAGCAGACCTGGGCCCTGGCCAGTTCTTGGCAGAACTAGGGAGAGCTGAGAAGTACTCACCATAAAGAAGACCATTTTGAGGCGCTGCCTGGGTGCCAGGGGCCACCGCTGGGCCTCAGTGCCAGTCTCTCTCCTCTGTGTTGACACAGAGCTGAGAAATAAGCAGGAACAGTGGAGAGTGCCCAGGAAACGGTACGCACATGGCTTATGTAGTCTCATCAATGATCTTTGCTCGATTTACATCTTTGCTCTTTCCCCAATTTTCCACAAGACATTCAAGTCATTAGAGAACATTGAACCTGATTATTATTCTCTAAAAACCTATCCTGGTACCCAGGGGTTTAGACTATGCATTTGCCTTCCATTGTTTTAGCAACTAGATAGGAGTGCAGTAAGATGTATGTGTTTTATTTTGGAACATGCAGTTTGGTTTGCCATAGTGTCAGGATGCTTCACGTTCTCTGTGCCCACCTAGACGGGCAGATGCTTCCAAACTCTAGCCTCAGTTCAAGAGGACATTCTTTCCAGAGAATGCCACCTTGCTTTAGTGTACGTATTGGCCAAGGGAAGAACAGATTTAGAGATCTACGGTTAGGCCAAGGACTTGGCTACTTTATTTTTTAAACTGCCTTTATTCTTTAAAAGTTCTATGGCTTTGACATCAAATCAATATCAGGATACCAGAGGCCACTGCTACGATCTGCATTTCATAATATCTTTTCTACAGTTTGAAAGTACATCAGGCTGTAGCAGAATTTCCTCTGGGGCCTCCCCTGGTCCCTTTACTTGGGCTATTGCTTGGCTGCCTCATTGGGTTTATCACCAGCATCTCTGATCAGGGCCTTGGAAGGAGGAGAGGGAAGCAAGGCAGCTTGAAACACTCCCTCCTTTAGAACAGACACAAGGAGTGAAGTTTGCGCATTTAGCTGGGGGCAGGCAAAAGGGTTCTAGATGAGACACTTCTTCCCCATCCTGAAGCCGCATGAGCCTTCCACATAACACCCCATCTGTTTAGTGAAATTGACAATTTCCTTCAGCAGGAAATAAGGGTTCAAACTGAGTTTCATACTAGCTACAGAGTAAGAAATAGCGTTACTTTTTAAAGACTTTGCTTTTTAAGACATTCAGCATGTAACCTAATTTCATTTGATGGAGTTTGTTTTTCCTTCATTTGCTGCCTAGAAATGTGTTTCATTATCTTCCTGCAGGACTGGGATTGGGAGGGAGCTGGGGAGTCTGAGTTCCCGGGGCCTCAAAAGCACTAAAAAATAAAATAAAACAGTATTAAATAAAAGCAAAATATGTCGCAAGAGCAGCTATCCGGCAGGTTTTCTGCCTCAAACACTTCACGCCACATGGCTGTGCTACTGAGGGGCACTGTCTGGACCCCTTCAATTTCCATTTTGGAAGCGTGCAGGGAAGACCAAACTCCAAAGAGCAAATGGTAACACATTAGCTCAGACCCAGACACGGGTAGATTTTACTTGAGGGAAAGTGGGTTTTATTTGAGGGAAAAGATTTTTTTTATCTCCTAGGTTCTTTTTAGGCTGCAATATGGTGTGTTAGAGGTTTAAAATTAGAATCATCCAAAGTGTGAGAACATCAAGGTAGGACTTTATCTTTAAAAAGTAATCACAATGGAGTATGATTTTCTGGACTAAAAAGCACTAATTCAGAAAGATCTTTTTGAATATTGATATGAGAAGAAAATAAACACGCAAGCAGTTTTAGAACATCTTTTTAATTTAGAAAGAGTAAGCGAGCTGTGACCAGGGAGACGAGAGACACACAGGTCATCGAGTCCCTCCACGGCCCAGCCTGTGTGTGCGGCTCCCGGTGCCCTCTGCAGATGGAAATGGACCTATTTGATGTCACACAAAAGGGCCACCCCTCTCAGGATCCAGTGATCTGGAGACAACACTGTTCGCAAATAAACCACAGTGATGAAGGTCAAATCGGTGCGCCTGGGCTTCTTGTAGATGGGACACACGTACAGCTTGGGGTCCTTGGGCGCCGTGGAGTTCACGGCGAAGATGTGCAGCACGGGGAGCTGCGCGAAGAGCACCTTGGGGGTGGACTCCGTGAGCTTCCCGTTCCGCCGGTCCCAGGCCGCTCCGTCCATGTAGAGCCCGTAAATGTACACGCCCTCCTGGAAGAGTCAAGCGCAAGGCAAGAGGATTTTTTAAAAAAATTAGGTGCTGTGAGCTGGGCATCAGTTAGTGTAATAAAGCTTGTCAATTTGGAAAGAAAACGTGCAACAGTCTTAAAATGCTACCAGAGGAGAAAAACACACCTGGGCCCAACGCATTAGTGAGATACCGAGCCCAGTCTCCCCTGCAGCGTGGCTCGAGGCTGTGACACAGGACAAGCGCTCCTGTTATTGGCTATGGGAGCGTGGGGGCGGCTGTCCGGGCAACAGACGTAGCCGGCAGCACCAAGTCCCCTCTGCGGGGCGCTGGGAGTCTCTCAGCGGTCTGGTTTGAGTTGCTGTAAGGTGGGAGTGTGGAACGAGACGTGGAGCTGGTGACATGTGGGATCTCAGCCTGCCCCGGCCAAGCCCACCCAGGCTCAAGTTCATCTCCGCCTGGGTGAAGTGAGATCCGGCTGCAGCTAGGCCGGGCTAGCAGGAGTCAGAGCCCCTGGAGGACGGGCGAGGTAGAGCGAGGCAGAGCGCTGACACGTCGCAAGGGCGGGGCGGGTGCAGCGCTGCTAAGCACTGTCTGACCGCCCTCCCCAGCGTCCCTCTCATACAGGGGCTCACCATTAAATTGGGGATACAAGACACACACGGGCACAGGACAATTTTTGCAAAGACATGAATTGAATAGCAGCACACACTTGCTCCAGGGGCTGCCTGATGGACAGCACTGAGGGTGACGCAGTGATCTGTGATGCGAAAGGTCCCTGTGGGCTCGGAGGCCTTTGTGGAAGGCGTGGCCGGGAAGGCTGGGCTGCAATGGGAAGACACTGCCTCTAGGCAGGCACCCAGGCAGGGCACTACTCCACAGAAGGGCAGGTGAGTGGGAAAGGCCAAGCACTTTACCTAGCAATGGTTCCATGGTTATAAAATAAGTTAGGACCTGACTGTCGAAGAATCTGGATGCCAAGCTGAAGAGTCTGAACTTTATCCTGTAGGCCGTGGGGAGCCACAGAACACGTATTCACTAAAAAAAGAAAGCCTGAGGGGAGCTCACAGGGGAGGCTCCGGTAATCATGCAAGCCCATCAGATGCGTTCGTGTAGAAGATGGTGGCCATGTTTCCACGTCCAGTGAGGGCAGGGAAAGGGGAAGGAAAGGTAGATTATAATAAAAGACAGCGTGACGGTTGCAAAGTGTTTTGTGGCCCCTCAAATGGGCTAACAGTAAGAGGATCATGGGTTTTTTTGTTTTTGGTTTTTTTTGAGATACTGTCTCAGTCACTCCACCCAGGCTGGAGTGCAGGGGCGTCCTCATAGCTCACTGCAGCCTCCAACTCCTGGGCTCAAGTGATCCTCCTGCCTCAGCCTCCCATGTAGCTAGAACTACAAGTGTGTACCACCACGCCTGGTTAATTTTTTAAATTTTTTGTAGAGACAAGGTCTTGCTATGTTGCCCAGGCAGGTCTTGAACTCCCGGGCTCAAGTGATCCTCCCACCTTGGCCTCCCAAAGTGCTGGGATTACAGACGTGAGCCATCACACCAGCCCAGGAACTGTATTTTTTGAACCAAAAACTGAGCCACATGGTTTGCAGTAAAACCATGAGCAGTCTCAAGGCACCACCATTAACTCAGTGGGTGACGGTTAACTGCATAAACAATGTGACCACTTTTAAAAAGCCTTTGTACAATAAATTGTATCCCTCTCTAGGGTACTTTCAGTCTCAGAATTAAAAAGTCACTGTTAGAAGGTGTGATAGATAGAATAGCGTCACCCAAAACAATTCATGTCACCCAGAACCTCAGAATGTGACTATTTGGAAGTAAGAACTTTGCAGAGATAATTAGTCTAAATAAGGACATGCTGAATTAAGGTAGGCCCTGCATCCAACGTGACTGGTATTCTCATAAGAAAGAGGAGAGGACGCACAGAGCTATCGATAGTGAAATGTGACCAGGAGGCAGAGATTGGAATGGTGCATCTGCAAGCCAAAGAATGCCAAGGACTGTCGGCACCCACCAGAAGCTTGGAGAGAACAAGAGTCCCCCCCCGAGCCTCCGGAAAAAAACAACTCTACCTTGATTTTGACTTCTGGCCTGCTAAACAGAAAATGCATTTCTGCTGTTTTTAGCCACTCAGGTTTCGACACTTTGTTATGACAGCCTTAGGAAATGAATACAGATTTTCATACCAGGAAGCAGGATGCTGCTCTAACAAATAAGAGTGGAAGTGATTTGGGAACTGCATAATAGGTTGAGGCTGGGAGAAGTCTGAAATTGCCTTGCAGAGATTGTCGGTGCAAAGACCGAGGTTAAGGTGCTTGAGGTCCCGGGCTGAAGCGAAGACGTGTTCCTAGAAGCTGGAGGAAGGGCAATCCTTGTTACAAAGCGGCAGAAAGCTTTCGGCCAGAACTTGGAAATCATCTGGTCCGGCCCCTTATTTGACAAATGAGGGAATGAAAATCAGAAAAGGGGAAAAAGGGACCAATATTTATTGAGAGTCTATACGGGGTCCTACACGAAGCCTAAATGATCCCATTTAAATTCTCACAACTGCCTATATGGAGGGCGAATTATCTTGCTCGCTTTACAAATGAAGGTAAGACTCAAAAACGTTAAGAAACTTGCCCAAGTTCATCGGGCAATTCAGTGTCCAGGCAGTGGCTCTTCCCTGAGCCAGGCGTCTTTCCACCCAGGGGCTGGAGCTAGTGGGGAGCTTGTGGAACGGGCCCAGAGCTCCAGCCTGCCGGACCGGTACTTAGTCTGCCGCCTGCAGCACGGCTCTGCTGCCCACAGTCCATTCTGTGAGTAGCCCACAGCAGTAGCTGAAGATGTGTGGAAAATCCTTTTTAGCAAACACAAGCGTAAACTTGTGATTATAAAGAAATGCAGTCTGGGGAGTCCCCAGAACTCACTAGACCTTGTCATTAACCTTCCACTTCGGCAGACGGAGCAGGCTTTGGCATCGCAGCCTCCTGGGTACCCGGAGGAAATGTCACTGCAAAGCGAATGGACTTAACCGAGGCACTCACAGCTCAGTTTTAGGCAGAACTTGGACTTCCAGCCCTGGCTCCAGAACTGTCCTTGCACCCAGTGGTGCCTACCTGAGGGGGCGACGTGATCTCCTCCTTGGTCTGTCTCAGAACGTCGTTGTGGATGGTCACCGTGTCCAGTGCCCAGCCTTTGTGGGCACGGGTCACTTCTTGCCTCATTGCTGTGAGGAAGCCTTAAAAAAAAAAAAAAAGACTTTGATGCCCTGGTGCAGTCCACTTTGGAAACAAGGGGAAAGCGATGTTAAGTGTCACTGGCTTGTCTGTCTCCAAACCTTGTGTCCATCCCAAGAGGAGCTGAGACCAGTCCCCAAGGGGACATGTCTCTCTGTGCTGTGTTTCTGCGGGGACCTGCGATGAGCTAACAGCTCCCTTTCTGCGTCAGATGGGCTTTGGTTCAAAATGCTCCCAGGATTTCAACTGCTTGAGCCCTAAAGGACTGTAACCCAGTCTTGGCTCATAATCTCTATTTGAAAACACAGTATCAAGGAATAAGACTGCAATGGTGAACTGTTCTGAGAATAGCATTCCAATTAAACTTGAATCAAACCATTATCAAGCTTCTATTTGCTATAATGGAGCAATTTCATTTAGTCTAAGGAAATAAGGCATGATGCCAGAATAGCAAACCTGACTTTCAATTTGATCAAACAAAGCAATCACACTGGAAAGGAGAGCTACATGTTTTCATGTACATAATACAGCTATTTAAGACAATATGTGCTTCCACATACTGTGGCCTTTCTTTAAATTTAATATTTGCAAACCATGCTGTTCAATTCAGTAAGAGAAATCTTTTTTTGGAGAGTAGCATTTCATGTTAGAAAACAATACCCTAGACTTCAAAATGGATTTCAGAAACTTATCTGTGACCTGTATGTTATATTTTGGCCTCCATGTAAATATTGAAAATCAAGAGTCTTTCTAGGAAGTAAAACTGTGGAATGTGCATGTGCCTGCTGCTCCTAGATTAGAGAACTCTGAGAACCAAACCAACACACAAGTGATAACGTTTTATCAGGTATAAAAGGGAGTAGGAAGAGGGGGTATTAATAGTTACAAAGCATAATTACAAGCAGGGAGCTAAGATCCCTTGGAGTTGGAAATAAACAATAGGCCCCTGGTCTGGCTTTACCAAGGGAGTCAAGTTCTCCCCATTAGTAAAGGAGACACTTGCAGAGGCACTCATGTGGTCGTTCTTTCGTGCATTTGTCCAGTCTCTCTGAAGTGGCCACTGTGTCCCAGGCACTGCTCTAGGTGGATGACCACAAAGATGAAGAGGCCATCCATGGACCCCACATCCAGGGAGCTCAGTCTAGAGGCAGGACCTTGGCACAGTGTCCTTATGAGCAAAGGCATGAACAATGCTTACCACTCGGGAAGACAGCTTAGGGAAGGTGTAACGGAGAAGATGGAGTTGAAGGTGACTCTTGAAAGACAAGTAGGAGTTTGCCGGATGGGACAAGTCCAGTTAGAGGAACAGCATGTGCAAAGGTGTGGGGGGCTGGGGTGGCAGGTAAAGCTAGAACAAGGGTAGAGGTGTGTTTTTTTTTCAAGGTCAGAGTTTGGACTTGCTTCTGTGGATGGTGGGAAGCCACTGAATATTTTAAGTAAGCAAATAATTTGGTTGTGTTTGTGTCTTGGAAAGTCTACTCAGAGCACCCACTATAATAGGATTTGGGGTGCTAAAGAAAGGCCCTTGCATTAATCCAAAAGAAATGATGATCAATTAACCAGAGTAGCTGAAGGAAAGACTTTTATAGGAGATACTTATAAAGCTATAGTTTCATGGAACCGAGAGTGTCTAATAGGCAAGGATGGTTTTGTGACACCAAATGTTGACTACAAGGGCAGGAAACATGGTGGAAGCTTGCCTGGCAGCAAGTGCTGGTCAGTGCCTGTATTCTATGGAAGTCGTGTGAGGCGATTTGATCAACACGTGACTATGATGACTTCCATGTCAAACACTGGGGATCCCATGCATTAGTAGTAAAACACTTGGTGTGTTTGCCGGTCAGTGGTACATATGACCACAACGATAAAACCCAATTCTCCCTTCTAGGTCACTTCATGAAAATGTCATTTTCATCATTCAACCTTAAGTGTGCATCCATGTGGTGAATTAGACACTGTATATCCAAGCAGAGTATTTGGAATTAAATTGACCCTATTTTATCGTCTTTTAAAATTCATCACTAAAGGTCATAATGTATAAGGCACGAATCCTTGTCTTAAACATCCATCTGCACAAATTGAATAACTGAATTTTTCTGCAACATTTTAAGTTCCAACTAATTGCAAATTTGACCTCACTCCATGTGGCGCTCAGGGCAACGTCATAGGTGCCAGGTGAGGAATGAGTTGGATTCTCTCCTACATAGCACAATTGCTTCAAAGACGTCAGTCATTCTTAGAAGCTCTGAAAAACTCGAGTCCAATTAAGGAGAGACTATTTCCTTTCTTCTCCCTACTAGGAAGTATGTAGGCATGATGTTGTCTAGCTGACTTCAACTACAAGCCTCCTAATGCTTAGGAAGCACTCTTAGTGTGCCAATGGGTGGAATCTAGAACACACTTATGTCACCTTGAGCTATTAAGAAAGGAAAATGTTAAATAAATACATTTGAGGCCTGAGAGTGGAGGGCAGGGAGCTATTCCTTGGGCCATTCCCATGCTTAGTGAACATGGAAAAGATACTTCTTGTTTTCAAGTCTTGATGGCTTTGTTTGGTGGATACAATGAATTGTTCATTATTGAATTTAAAATGAGTGACCATCTTTCTGTAGACTGATATCAACTCTAACAGAATCAAAATCTATTTTTTTCTGAAGCCCGTATAAAAGGATATTGATATATTTTTCTTTAAAAGAGCTATGTTAATTCCTACAGTAGTAGTAATCCAACATGTTAGCATACTAATTACTGTTGTTTGACTTGTGCGATCAGTTGGCTTAAGAAAGCTGAATAGTGTTTTAAGTATCATCTTATACAAAGTCTTAGAAAAGATGAAAGAAATAACTAATCAGAAAGTTTGCTCTTACCAAGTGTATAAGGAGTTGGTTAGTATGCCGTAATGATGGTCCTATACCCAAAACAGGAAACTTTTTTTCTTTAACAAATGAACCAGTTCCTCTGTAATGGGCCTTCGGTTGTGCAGTATTTCCTGTCTAATCAATTACTAAGCCTCCCAGTAGCATCTTTGAAGATGAGGAGAAATGATGTTCCTGCCAAAGTTTATGACAGGCAGTTTTTCCCCCAAATGAGAAGCAAATTCAGTTCATTGCTAAGTTAAATACAAAGTCAGAAATCATTAAACAAAGATGGGGTTGATCAACCCAGTTGAATAAAAAATGCACCGATTGCCTTTCCTGACTTTTTGCTAGATGCAAGGCAGGGACCTCAAATTGCTGAACATGAGAAATAGCACGGAAGCTCCCCAAACCCTCAACTCCCAAGTCACAGCCCAGATCATAACATCAGAATCTCTGGAGGTGGCATCTATACCCAGGCATCAGTATAGTTTTAAGGCAAAGCTTCTCAAACTTCAATGTCCATAGGAACCACCTGGGGAAGGGAGTTTAATTAAACTGCAGGTTCTGGTTTGGTGGGAAATCAAGGGTTCTGGGATCTGCAGTTCTGTCCAGCTTCCAGGGGGTGTTGCTGCTGCCGGCTGGAGGACCACATACTGGGACGCAGAGGTCTATGGTCAAGGGTCTTCACACGTTAGAACGCCAAGGGAGCTTTTAAGAAAATTGATTGTACAGACTCTAGAGGCCCCATTCCCAGAGATTCTGATACAATTGTCCTGGGACCCCAGGCCTCAGTATGCATTAAAAGCTCCCCAGTGGTTTTACTGTGTGGGCACGTCTGGGAACCTCTGCTCTGTGAAAAGCTGTGCAAGACAAGTCATTGACAGTCACTGCCCCTCGTTTGTTTTAAGAACAAATTTGACACATGGGAAGGGAAAGGCGCACAGCAGGAGCGCGGTGCCAGGAAGGCTGTCAGTGGGATGCGCTGACTCCTTCCAGGGCCTCCTGAGCTGCACAGGCTCTCTGAAATGCCATTAATCAGGACACAGTTGGCTCCGGCAAAACTTGAGTATAAACAGGAGACTAATGCTCTTGTCAAGGTTGGGATTAGCTAAACCCACTGTGTCCCACCTTCCAAAATGTAATCCCCGCACCGTCTCTTCCCTGTGCTAGTTTATGCTTCCTTCCTGTGAACAAACCTCCCACTTCTCCCCTCTCCCCCAAACCTTTCCGCTGCTCCCAGTGGCGTGGTTCTGTGGTTGACACACTCCCACATTTCCCACCTCTTCACAGAGCATTCTCTCCACTTCTCGCCCGCCCGGAACCTGGCTCAGCCCCAAAGACCTTGCCCTTCCCAGTCCTTCCACCCTTGCTGAGAATCTCTGCCACGCTGACCACCACAGCCTCGGGCCACGTGTCCCTCCCCTCATCATCCTTGCCATCTGCCCATCTGCCCACCTTTTTACCAAGCACCCTGGCAACGCCGGTCTCTTGTATCCCCTGCAGCAAACCGACCTCAGTTCCTTGACCTTCTCCTCAACTCCACCCCTTTTCTTCACTTCCTTCCCAGTTTAGTCTAGATCCGTCCTTTTCATCACTTGCCTGGCAAGACCCCAGTCATAGCAGAATACAGATGTCCCCTTTCTCGAACTTCTCCCACTCTCCTTAAACCTATCCTCCAACACCTTCTTGCTCACAAGATGACGTTGTCTCTCCTTCTTCAATCAGAATGTAGGAAGTGTTAGATGGGAACTCCCTTAACTTCTTGCCGCCAAGCCTACACTCCGCTCACTCACTGTGAGCCCCTGCGCTCATTCCTTCCTAATTACTCTTCTTACAGTGGGCGCCGTGCCCCGCCACGTGCCGGGAGTGCAGCTCTCCGCTTGTGAGTGCTGTGTCCACTCCTCCTGCCTCTTCACCCCCTCTCTGGTATCACTGGCTTCTTTCTCTCTCTCCTGGCTCCTTCCCACTAGTATCTGAACAGGCTCGAGCCTCTCCTACTGTTAAAATAGAAAGACAGCCCTTTCTCCTTATACCTACTCCTTCATCTTGCTTCTCCTCTTCAAAGCCAAATGCCTGGAGAGGATTATCCATGTTGTCCTTACTCTCTGTCTCCCCATTTCCTTGTTTCGCTCACTCACCCTGAAATCAGACTCCTCTACCTCCCGCCCCAACTGCCCCACTGAGACTTCTCTTGCCAACAGTCTCCTTGTTGGAAAATCCATTTTACCATTTTGGCCCCTTTTACTTGACCTCTTGCGGCACCTGTCACTACCCTCTGTCACTACCCTCCCCCCTCCTTGTCCTCCATGACACTGTGCTGTCCTGGTTTCCCTCTTCCAAGCTGTTTGACATGAGGGGACCACTCACGAGGTTCGGCTGATCTGCAGGATGGTGCACGAGCAGATACAGCAGAACCCTGACAAGGGTGGATCGGGAGGAAGACAAGCAGTTTGTGGCGCTGGTGAGGTTCACGGGAGGACAGAACATCTCCCTCGGCAGCGGGAAGTGAGGAATCAGAACTCTACGCTGGGACTTCAGATGAGTCCGTCATAGGAAGCGATGAACAGTTGCGTCTGTGAGGATGGCTGAGGTCACGAGGGGGCCAAGCCCAAGGGCAGCACTTGCCTGAGAAGAGCACGTGGAGTAGGCTGAGAGGCAGCCCTCTGAGAGGCAGGCAGAGTTTCAAGGAAGGGTGCGGATGGATGCCAAGGCACGAAGGAGCTTCCAGTGTCGGCATCCTTGCTATGGCCAGGAGAATGAAGTTGGCAGGGAGGTCGTTAGACGTGGTGGCCTTGGAGGAGCAGTTTCAGTATGGGGAGGGAGGCTGGCCTGACTTCAGTGGGCAGCGTGGTTGGTAGGGAAGGTAAACATGTGCAGAGACTAGAATTCTAAGAGCTGTGCATAAAAGGCCAGTGCATGAAAGCCCCTGACACACAAAGGGCAAGCAGGATGGGTGTTATCCACTCAGAGGCATTTCTGCAGTCCTGCGATTTGGGGACACGGCAGGTCAGTGCTATTGCTCAAATTGAGATTTAGGACCTCGAGGTTCATTCACCTAATTCCCTCAGACATTAAGGGCGGCTCTCATTCATCACAGTAGCACTGGGGCATGCTTACAATTGCCACTAGATTAGAAGATATCCCCCAGGCCCTTCCAGTCCCAAAGTTCCATTAACCCTTGGTGCACTTCCTCACCTCAACAAATGGCATGCTTTTATAACTGTGATCAAGACAAGCCTTCACAAATTGAGGCCAGCTGATGACGCTGCCCTGTAAACAAACACACAGGCAAGAGGCTGTGGATTATTATTCTAGAAACACAAGATAACAGGACAAAAATTATCCATCCTCTTGCTTCAGCAATATCCTCTCTAACCGAAAAATCTAGATTTGTGTTAGGGAATAATGAGTTGACACTGATATCTGTTATAAGAGACCTATGGCTTGTCAAGATACTGAGAAAAAATAACAGAAAAATCCAGCACAGTTTGGCATCTAAATGGCATCAAGCTCCAGATTGAGTTAAACATTCGGAAAATAATGACGCTGCGAGGTGCAATCTAATACGGAGGTGTGAGATGCAGGGAGCTCGCTGGGCTTCTGCCTCCATTTCATTAGCGGCTCCCATGAGTCACACCTCACATCAAACGGCAAAGCCAGGCTATCAGTTAAGAAGTTCTCAAAGGCAGTCAACAGCCTGGCGTGAAGTCAGGCGCATTGGAACTCACGTTCTTTAGGTTTCAACGCATCCCCAGATATAGCAGAGACACGTACACGTACTCAAACCACACACTGGAATCTGAATCATGTGTACGTGATCCCCTGAAAAGGTACACCTGCAGGAAAAAGAGACCAAAGCAATCCTCTGAGAACCCCAAGACACACAATCTCAAACGAGAATTGAATACGGGCACCAGCAAATGCCAGGAAAACCCAACAGTGCACAAAGGTCCTTCTGACCTGAATAATCTACTGGGAGGCAAATCCACAGGCTGAAAAGAGCTGCACATTGAATAAATATTTTATAGTCACAGATACAGAGAGCTTGACTGTTTTAACAATCAAGTCTAATTGCCACACAATTGAACCTGTCAACTGCTACAGAAACGATTGTGAAGGGGGCTGGAAATGCCAGATGAGCTTCACGGTGGCTGACTCAGCCTCTTCAAATACGACAGGTGAAATATCAGGCTGCCCACAGGCAAACAGCAATGCCACGGTTAGCAGGAGCTCGGACACTGACCGGGGGACAAAAGAAGCATGTCACCTGTCCTTACAAGTCATTTAGGCCTGAGGAGCAGTCACCAGAGGCACAATGGGAAACACATACCAAACAGTATCAGATGCCATATTACAAGATGATAAAAATTAAGTCACATGCAAATAAAATATTTTCAAGTGTTTCATAGTCTCTATAGTCTAGGTGATTTTGACTACTGTATATATAATATATTTGTGATGAAACTATGGCCTCTTTGCAAACTGCATTGTGTTTTACTTAAATGCATGTTTTTTTTTTTTTAAAGCCATTACTACTTAAATGTTTTGAACCAAAGAAATAAATTATTTCACTGAAGGAGTCTGGGTTAGAAGACATGAAACCCAGGAGATATATTCATGTTGAGAAACCAATTGTTGATGTCAGACTGTGGGCAGAGAGGCTTTCGGTTGGAAAGAACTTGATCTGCATGCTGCCTGTGAACATGCATGGAGCTGCTGTAATCTTCATGTTTTCCAGATTTCCAAGTGATGTGGAACAGAAAGTAATTTGTCCCTCATGTCATAAGAAGGCAAAGGAAGCAGAGGAGTGATTAGTGTTCAGCAAGAGTTGATTTCCAGTCTTCTGTGCAACTCACAGAAAGCAATCCTAGATAAGGGTGCATGTGTAAGCTTGTGTGTAAAGGGTAGGGTGCTTGAATATAACCAGGCTTTACAAGATGTAGACAGCCGTGAGAGAAAGAATCAAAACAGAAAACAGAAGTGTAGGAAAAGAAAAAGGATTAATATTATTAACAAGCATCGGCAAGTAAGAAATAAACTGAAATGTCTACCTATATTTGTATTTCTTTAAATATTGTTTTGGTTCGTAACATTTCTTAACAAACATTAACAAGTAAAGAATAGTTCATATTAACACTTTGCCCTTTTAAGTTACATTTTTGATGAAGAATTAAAAAAAAATCACAGAAAGAATTTGTGTGCTGTGATAAATTATATGACCTAGTCCTTTGTGTCTATGGAAAGCCAGGATGAACCAACCTCACTCCCTTGGTTTCTGAATATTAAAAATATACTCAATGACCTTGCAGTTTTTAAAATCACTGGTCCTTACACCTCTCCTGAACTCCAAGCCAGCCAACACCCCCTCCACCTGGATGTCCTACCAGCACTATCTGACACATCCCACGCTCCTGCCTTCCTGCCCAACCCATCCCTCTTCCAGTGCTCCTGCCCTGGACCTTGCCTTCTACCTAAGCCACCACTGCTCTCCTTACATTTAATGACTCCATCAAGTCTGTCTTCTGCTCTGCACCTGGCCAAGGTCCCAGGCTCTCTTCTTAGACCTTGCACTGGGCCCCCACATTCTGGTCTATCCTTTGCCTTCTCCCGGGATTATCTTCTGATATAGAGCCCGAGCTCCTCTAGAAAACTTTTCCTACTCCAGCCTCATTTCCCACCCCCATCACCCCCATCACCTGCATCCTGAGCCCTAGCCACACTGGTCTCCTTGTTCCCAGGGACATGCCTTGTCTTGGGTCAGGCCTCTACCTGGAATGCCCTTTTTTTTTGCATCTCTGCCTTTGCAAACCCTACTCACTGCTTCCTGTGTGAAGCTCTTTGCAGAATTAATCTCTCTGTCTTCTGTGCTACCGTGGCACTTAGTTCCCACACGGTGGGACATTTACCACATTACATTAAGGTTGCTGATGTTTCTGTCTTACCAACCAGATTACTGGCTCCTTTAGGGCAGGAATCAGGTCTTAAACGTCTCTCTATTGAAAGCACCTAGCAGAGGGGCTGGCAAATGGAAGGTGGTCGAACAATCCGTATTAAGTTAAGTGCTATTTCTTTGGGCTCCCCAGCCAGGAATTACCTGATGACAACTTACTCAGATTGAGGGCTCATCAGGAGGAAAGGGACTCCTAAGTAGACACAGGAAATCTGAGAACAATAATAAGAATTTTCCTTCCCTAATTCAATGGTAATTCTGAGAGGAAAAACAGATAGGTGAAATCTGGGGGCTGCCCTTTGCAAATCTAAATGCTATTGATGTCACAGTATACTGTGTATAATTAGAAATCACCATGGCTAAGCGTTTCAGATTTAGAAAATTTTAAGGCCTTAGAAAATGCATGAAGTGAATGAATATATATATCTATGTGCACAGGACAATTAAATGTATACTTTTAAAGTATAATATATATTAAAGTATGATTATACAAAGGAAACTGCACAAATCATAAGTGTACAGCTCAAGGAATTTTCCCCAAGGGAATTCAGCCATGTAACCGGTATCCAGATCAAGAAATGAAACATCCCCAGACCCCCCAAGTCCCTTTGTGTCTTTTTCTCCTCACTGCCCTCCCTCCAAGGACAACCATTATCCTGACTCTTAACGGCATAGCTCCATTGCGCCTGCTCTTATTATTTGTTTAAATGGAATCATACAATATGTAATGTTTTCTGTTTGGCTTCCTTTATTCAACATTATTTTATGAGATTCAACCATACTGTTGCAAGTAGCAATAATTCACCCTAAATCTGTAAGTGTGAATCTTTCTTAAACTGTATTACAAATGAAGCTATGAGGTGCTGGACCAGAAGGAATTCAACATTTCTTCATCTTGGCCAAGCATTACTTGAAGTTAAGCTATCCACATTGTAGTAAGACAAAAAGTTGTCATGTTTCTGAACCTTATATAAACTCTACAGCATCTAGCCCGTAAAGCTCTCATAGACATTTCTAGAATGAAGGAGTACATGAAGCAGAATTATTTCTCTGTTTCAGGACAAGGAAATTATTTCTCTCTTTCCTGCACTCTTTCAGGAAAAACAAACAAAAAACCCCAAAAACCTGAAGGAAGAAAGACCCCCAAAGCTCACCGAGTTATTTTGACAAATGATCATTTTTGATCATTCAGTCTAATTTTCTGAACTCTAGGAACAATTTCTGCATCTTTTGCTGCTTCCTTTTTGACATGTTCACCAACAGTTAAAAACTAAAGTTTGAGAGAAGCTGTTTTTTACTCTTTCACGCGTCCTAACCACAGGCTGATGGTTGGCTGAAGTTGGTGAAAAGAAAAAGGGAGGGGTTTTCCAGCACATTGTGGAAGAAATATGATAGGAAGAATTTCAGATTGAGCAGATACAGAAGGATTATCCATGTTCTCCAACCTTTCAAAGGATATGTCCAGCACCCAGCAAGCTCCATCTGCTTATTGTTTTATATAGTCTGTACATTTATCGCGCAATGCTACTATCCAACTACACGCGAATTCCAAGTTTGCCCGCTCGCCCACGAGCACATACCTTGGGGGTTAAAGAAACCAGTCATCCAAAACACATTAGGCCTCCCTTCAAATATCCAAGTAGAAAACTGAGCATTTCTTTCCAAAAGTTCAGTAAACCAGAAGCCCAGTGTAGACGAATCCCAGGACACCCTTTTCCAGATCTGAGGTATACGAGCATCATACATGTTGTCCAGGGCATCTCTCAAGTTCTAGAGAAGATAAAGTTAAAATATGTGAATGAGAAACATCAACAAGAGCGGGAAATGACCACTGAGATAATAACTGCTCACCTCACTCATAATGATTGTTCCTTCAACGGCCAATTTCAGATCACTCAGGCTATTGCGAAGGATTGTAATGACTTTTTGCATTCTGTCAATTTCTTGTCTAAGAAATATGTTCATTGAATTAAGATGTCCCATCTTTATCAAGCGAGCTTTCACCTAAAACAAAGTACGCAATGCAATAAAGAAGCTTTCAACATCTGTCATTTCTCTTCCGATGACCTCTCCTTTCTCAATTCTTTTTCTTCCTCTGGATGTGTCTCTACCAGCCCAAATGAACTCTAAAATAGCTCTTGCAGAACCAAACTTGCCATTAAATTCCCCATTTTCTGGGCTTCAAAAACTACTGTTCAACTGAAATGATTTTTATTTCCTACTGACTGTACTTTGTTGATAATTGGAAATGTACTTTTAAAGGCTAAAATAAAATTGTACCTTTTCCTCTTTCAAATGATTAAGTACTAGGTGTCAGTTAAATATTTTTTTTTTTTGCAACCTAACCTTTGTAAGAGTACAGTGGAATTTTTTTTCATTATGCTTGCAGAGTTGTTATTAGAAATGTCACAGAAAGTTAATACAGCCAAAATCTTTACAGAGCAGTTACTGATGAATATGATTAGCTGTATTTTTCCAAAGATCATTGTTGCCTTGGCTATGGCGGCTAAAGAGAGCCTTTCCTAATCTAATCAATGAAAATGTTTGACTTCGTGGAAGAACCATTAAGCACCTGTCATTTGTTCCTTTTGGTATATCATTTATCGACCATTTTGAAGAGATCGATACGAAAGCCTCTGGTTGTGGGAACAATAAAATATAACAATTATTGGAAACTAAGCCAATACCTATACCCATTTCAATTTAGTGACATATGCCCAAGAAAAGATTGACTACAAACACTGGCAGGAACTCATAAAGATTTGAACTTTCTGCCGGCCACCATCAAAGAGATGCCAGAATCTGAGGGACCAGGACAGACGAGACACCAGGACAGTCCAAAGAATCACCAGAGACGCCCACTGCCCCTTCCTGAGGCATGGGATGTTGGAGATGCGTGGGCTTCAGAGCCACCGGGACCAGCCTCCTCATTTTACGGAACAGGTCTCTGGCATTGCACGGAAGTTTCCTTTCAGCAGTGGACACTTCTCTGCTTTGCTACAGTTGGATCATCTCTAACAAGCAAGAGATGAAGAAGGAAAGCACAGACTCAAAGGGAAGCAGTGATATTAAACTGAATGGCCCGAAAGGGACTACCTATGTAGGTGGAGCAAATAACATTAAAATCACAGTCAGGCATGCCAGTGGAGGTCCCTAAACCAGTCCAACATAACAACCTGCAGGTATTCTCCTAAATTCCTGGTTCTAGAACCTACATTTTTGCAGTCTCCAGTGACTTGTTCTCATCTCCCTCCTGAGTCCTTCAGCTTTCGGTGGCTGAATAGCATATAGAGCATATAGAGCAGCCCCTTTAAGTCACTCCACTGCGAGAGGGGAAATTCACTCTTAAGGAAAGGGGAAATTATAGAAATACTTTCTCAACCCCACGAGTAGAAAACTAAGCCCAGGTATTGACTACAAAGTCAAATCAATAGCTCAGGTACCTTTGGTATGCTAACAGCCCCAAACAAATCACCTTGTCCTGCTTAGGGTTTTAAAAGAGTAGCTTTACTTGCAATAGATACATGCTTAGGAAAAACTTGGACTCCAGAAAATGTAATTTTAGTGCTGATTTTATTTTGAGTATGATTATTGTTCCAGCCTAAAATTGCCTTTTTATTAATAAAACTTAAGATTTGCTGTAGTCTCATAGAGGATTTTCATTACGTTTCTGGAACCAGGTAGTCTCCTCCACAGAATGTAACTTCATTTTTACTACAGAAGTCAGTGGTATGATTATATTTTGATTTATAAAACTCACTCTACAGCCACGATTTCAAGAACACATCTCTTTTATAAAATAAAGGACACTAAAAAGTAAGTGACCTTGGAACAGGAAGAAGCGTTAGATGTCTCTTGGAGCAAACTCTTTCTCGTAATGTCCCTGACGCTCAGTTTCCGGTGGCCAGAACAGAGCTCTTGTTGGCGAAGTGGCCCCCACTAAGCCTAAGGACAGGACAAATTATCACAGGTCTTCAAAGTTCCCTCCGGTAATACCAACCTTGTGATCTAGTCACCTAGAGGACGTTTTATCTCGCTTTCACACGCCAGTTTTAAAAATCTTTAAAGGCAAATATTCTGCCTTGTCTTTTGAAGACCACACACAAAAAGCTATTGAAGGTACGTACTTATATTTTGAAAATTTAAAAATATTTAAAAAATATTTTCTCCCTTTACTATAATTATTCCTACAGGAAGCCATTGGTTTCAATATCTTAACCAAATGTCTTGCTTGGTACCTGTCTACACAATGGAAACAAAAATTGTTTTAAGAGGCAAGAAAGCATTTCTTGCCCATTTGTGGGGAGCAGTCACTGCATGCTAAAACTGGATAAGATTGTAGGGTTTGGAATCAGATCACTTTGCGTTCAAATTCTTGCTCTACCACTTAGTTCGGTTTCTGCTAGTACTGTCCTGGGTGCTGAGTGACATTATGTGAATAAAGCACTTAGCGCAGGGCCCAGCTGGTAATGAGTGCTCAGAAAACACCAGCTGCTGCCCCATTACAACCTCTTTCTAATGACTGGCTAAGTGTAGTGCCTGGAAAACTTCAGGTTGGTAACTGGGTGCTTATAATAATATCTCTGCTAATTGTTCTACCCTATTCAATCAGTTCCAGAAGTGATTAAAAATAAATTGAGTAAACAGGTCATCCATCTACAGCTAAAATATTTTGAGCATCTTAAAGGATGCCACATTATCAACACCACAGTTTTTTGACCTTAGAGCTTTTCGCATTGTTTTTTAGCACACCTTAAGGCATAGTTGAAGTTGATATATAACTGGGTCAATGTGGAAGCTTTGACTGGGTGGGGGGTGGGATTAACTTGTGAAGGAATTTTTAAAAGAAAGCAACAAAATAAATCATAGAAAGTGATTTTTTTTTTCCTGATGTTTTTAAGTTTTGAGTGATGACAAGGTTACAAGAGCAATGAGAGACACACAGTTTAGTCATATAGTCAAACAAAATTGACAATACAGGTAATCTGCCAACAACAGGTAGACTGCTGTTTTTCATGGTAATCAGACTCATTGCTAAATGTGCAAATAGCCCTGAACACCAGTGGGCACAGAGCACAGCTTACCTCGTGAGGGATATAGTCAGGGGGCAGTTTGTTCAGCATATCTTCAGATAACCTGTAAACGATGGCTTCTCGGGTCTCTCCCACGCCACCTCCACTCTCTTTGGGTTGAATGTTGGTAATTGTGTCAAGAACGGCAGAAGCAGTGTTACTCTGATACCTGACAAAAAGAGTGAACGTGTTCAGAATGCAACAGGCAAACGCCCTCCGAGATAATTGTCAAGGCTAAAATGAACCAGGAGGATCACTTAAACCAAAGCCAGCCACAAAAAAGAAAAGGGGAAAACAAAGAAATTACCATCAATCTACCCGCATGAAAAAACTAGAGATCCATTCTACTGCCTCCTAGTGGGACACCAGGAACATTGCAGAAACGAGAAGCTCTCCATCTTCAGGGAGAGATCCACAAACATGCTTGGGAATCCAAGCGAGTGCTTTACCGTCTGATGGCAGCTAACCTAAACGCCTCATGCTGGACTGCGAGATTTCCTTTTATTCTCCCTGCTTATGGACTAGTCATAAAAGTCTACTATTACATGACAGTTTGTTAGATCGAAAAGGACCACTCGTATTTCCTTGCTGAATTATAAATTATTTTTTTTAATCTCTTCTGGGTTTTTTCCCTTCATATTCCCACTTGTTTTATGCCTTCCAGGGTGATCTGTTGGCATCTGTCTGCTCCACTTATCCAAATGCAGCCACTCATCTTTAAATCCATTTATTCAATAAAGATTTACTATGTACCAGGCACTGAGCTAGGTTCTGGGATACAGCAGTGGAGAAGGTGGACATTACACAGTACAATTGTAACGACTGCTGCAGAGGAAAAGAACAGGGTGCTTTAAAAGAGCTCGGAGGCCAGGCGTGGTGGCTCACATCTGTAATCCTAGCACTCTGGGAGGCCAGGGGGGGAGGGTCGTTTGAGCTCAGGAGTTCGAGACCAGCCTGAGCAAGAGTGAGACCCCGTCTCTATTAAAAATAGAAAGAAATTAGCTGGACAACTAAAAATATATATAGAAAAAAATTAGCCAGGCATGGTGGCGCATGCCTGTAGTCCCAGCTACTCGGGAGGCTGAGGCAGGAAGATTGCTTGAGCCCAGGAGTTTGAGGTTGCTGTGAGCTAGGCTGACGCCATGGCACTCTAGCCCAGGCAACAGAGTGAGACTCTGTCTCAAAAAAACAAAAAGAGATTGGTCTCTCTTGCTCTCACTCTCTAGCTCTCTTTTGGGTGGACCAGATGCTCTGAGGTACATAAACTTAGTCTCTATGCCTGAGATGCAAGGTTGACCAGCTATCTGTATACGCAGGCAGCAG
>CAUYRT010019377.1:0-71785 GCA_963574885.1 Lepilemur ruficaudatus
AAGGAGGCAACGTGTGTGTGTGTGTGTGTGTGTGTGTGTGTGTGTGTGTGTGCGAGAGAGAGAGAGAGAGAGAGAGAGAGAGAGAGATAGAGAGAGAGAGAGAGAGAGAGAGAGAGAGAGACAGAGAGAGAGAGAGAGAGAGAGAGAGAGAGAGAGAGAGAGAGAGATGGAGAAAAAGAGAGATTGCCATCATGAGGTGAAGGTGTCTGGGGAAAGTGGAACAGACCAGAGAGAACAGAGTTGCAAAATGGCTGAGATTCCGTTCGTGTTCCATGACCCCAAGAACAAGCATGAACAGGGAAAGTTCCCAGCACTGCTGGCAGTTAGTGAGAAGGTCTTACTTAGAAGGATGAGTTCAGCCAGCCTCCTTACCAAGGATGCCAGAACTGCCCACTGCAGGTTCATCTGTAAAGCCTAGCATACCTGGATTCATTGTCAAGTTCTTAGAGCTCTACTTCCTGGGACCTTGCAACAGGACAGCTTGGACAACCACTACTAACAGACGGGATGAATTTGCGCCATGTCTGTACACCATCCAGGGTGTTGGAGTGAAATGCAGTCATCCTACCCTCCTCCCAGAACATTGCAGCGCCTGTGATGCTGGGCCAATATTTCTTTGTTCTCTGTGGTTCTAGCATCCCTTGGTCAATGTGGCCAGGATTTGTCAGCCCCCAACTGTTTGCCAAGTGCTGTGCTAGGTGTGTGGAGGACAAGGGACTCAATGTTCCTGTCTTTGGGGAATTTAAATTTTCGTTGGTGACAACACAATCTCGCAAGAGGCAAACAAGGGTGCTGATGGTGCGTGACCTCTTAGAAAGCGAATCAAATGTACTCCTTTAAACATTGCCATTTAGTCACAAAAGAAAGCTTGGTTTGAAACCAGTCCCTCTCTGTCCTTTCTCTGCTGGGTAATCTAATTTGAATGCAAGTAAGTCTGGCAGTTGCAAATGCTAGCTGGCAATGGAAGCGCATTTTCATTGACTTCCTGGGATTCTTTGCCTCCCTCAAATATTTTGGATACAGAGAACATGGCACAGATCCTTCAGTCGGTGCTAATGACGAGGAGAACTGCATAACGGAGAGTGCGCCTCGTCCAGACAGAGAGAAGTCGCGCAGATGAACGCAGCCCGCCCAAAATGGAGGCCGCTTCCAAGGCTGCCAGGCTGGCGACCACGAGCGGCAAAGACTGTGACATCCAAGTGTCGCAGTTCCAGTCAAAGTCGGAGGAGTCTGCCAATTGAAGACAATTAGCAAGCGCGACTTCTCAATTGTGTTGACAGATGAGGGAGAAAAATCAAATAGATGTGAGAGCTGTGTTTATCCTGCTGCAGTGTTTTGCAATATTACGTCTATTGATTTGCTTTTTGTTCCTGAGTTATGGGGTGGATGGTGCACTGCTCTGCCTGTCAACCCCGCGAGCCTGCCTTCACAGCTGCTTGTCAAGTGAGAATTTCTACACAAATCACCCCAACCGGTCTCACAGGGGACATTAGGCCAAAGATACTCTGTTATGACTTAATGGAAAGGAAGAAAAAAACCAAAAAACAAACAAACAAAAAAAAACTATAGCATGTGGCTCCATTTTCTTTTCATAACGTTTGGTTATAGCTTTTGAATTCCGTAATGAGGTGCAGGCCCTGTAATTGGTTTTGTAAACATTCTACAATCCGGGAAGGTAGGCTGGGTTGTGTGTGGCTGTTATCTGCTGTCACAACTGACCCTCCTACTAAAATGGGATATGAATTCCCATTGCCTGGCATGGCAACTCTCACATATTAAGATACGACAGTCAGTCATTGAAAGGATATATTGCTACTTGAAAACAATGAGAAACCTCTGAGCCAGCCGCAATTGTTTAAAGAAATAGAATTTTTCTTTCTCCCCGTTGTTGTAACCCCTGCCTGCACTTCTGGGCACAGGGGAACCTCTCATTCCTCCGAGGGTGGGAGGCTTCCCCAACTGGATCAGTCCTCTTTACCCCACATGAATTTTAATCCTAAACTTTAATGTAAAAATGTGTATAATTTGGGGACCTGTCTCAAAGAGCTCTAGGTCTAAAATAGAAGAAAAAGATTCAGTATAATTCAGGACTGCATGATAAAAACTTTATACTCAGCCCTTCGTATCACTTTTACTTAGGAAAGAGGACCTTATCCAAAGGAATGATATTCGTGGAGGGAAGTTTGGAAGCTGAGGCGAGCAAACAGGGAAAGAATTTGGGACCCCAGTCCGGGGAGTATCCTTCAACTTCCTTCTCCTTCCACATGTAGCCCCAATCTGCAATAAATCAGAATTAGGAAACAAAGCCTTACCCCCCACCTCTGTATTTATTAATTTATTTTTCAGTACTCTGCAAATGGGAACAGTTGTGGAGTCTCTCTGTTCAGCATCCCCACATGCGAGCTTCAAGGCACCCTCTCAATGGAATGGGTGTTAAGCTGGGCTGGGAGGATCCACGAGGCAAAATCACACACATCTTGGCTATAAAAAAATTCTGCATCGTTGGCATGTGTTCGCGTATACAAATTTCTTCTTGGTATTATGTATCGAGGCCCCTGTGCCCAACTCATTCACTAGTAGTGAGTTAGGTGCATTTAGGGAGATGCATTACTTTCCCGCAAACAACACAGGGACTGTTAAACAAACAGCAGGAAGACGGCTCAATTTTAAATAAAATTTATAGGCCCAGAATGAACGCCCTTCCCTAAATAACTAACTTACTACCAGGGAATTTCTTAGGCACTGGGGATTAGAAACGCCAATTCTAAAGTTAATTACAATACATAAACATGTATTTAAAAAGATAATTATTTGACATTATTTTGGAACTTGACTGAAAATTGCTTCCTAAGGACAAAAGCTCCTTCTATGGGGTCTCAGATGACTTAGTACACACTACAAAGAGGCATGTATCACACAGCAGGTGGGACTCTTTCCTAGGCATGCATTCTCTAAAAAATCAGTGTTTCCAACTCTTTGTTCTATCTCCTGTTCCATTACTCCCACTCTCAGGAGTCTTCTTCTCCTGCTACCTAAAATGTCATAAATATTATCATGGGAGAGAGTGTGGTCTAGTGCAGTTTTATTAAAAAGTCTCACGCGTTTTGCAGCCAAATCATCACCAACATATGCTGTTTCCAGGCTGTCTTCTGTTCCAACAGGTTCACAGGGAATAACATCAGTAGCATTGAATGCTTCACAACTTTTCAAATGCTATTTTATTCATTTAGACAAATATCCATTCGACACCAATTATGTGCACAAGATGCTATAAAAAATACAAATTGATTCCAACAACAAATCCCTGTCCTCAAGACGCTGATCATCTAGTTGTGAGTGGACATTCACATGAAAACATGCCTAATGATACTCTAACAAAAGGCAGGCATCTCAAGGGCTCTCATGTGGCAGACGCTAATTCATGACGAGGATAATGTCTCCCACAGTTGCCAGGTTTGAAAGGTTGTGAAGTCTGGTTACATTGAATCCTCCTGGTGACTCTGTGCTCTAGGTGTTTTCATGGCCATTTAATAGAAGTGGAAACTGTTAAATGACCACAAAACTGGTAAGTGGCAGACACCAAGCCCTGTAGAGGCCACATAGGGTAACAAAAAGGTAAGAGTGTGGGTCTACTGTGAACTAAACTTGATCTCAACTCCAGCTCTTTCTTGCTGAACAGTCTCGCGCTGCTTCTGTGAACTGAGAACAACGATACCTACTTCTTAGGGTTGTTGGGAGAATTAAATGAGGTATATTGTATTTTCCTATTATGGACTGAACGTGTCCCCCCCATCCCAAATTTATATGTTGAAATGCTAACTCCCAACGTGATGGCATTAAAAGGTAGGGTCTTTGGGAGATCATGAGGGTGGAGCCCTCACGATGATATTTTTGTCCTTATAAGAAGAGTCACAGAGCTTGTGCTGGCTTTTGTCATGTGAAGATATAGCAAGAAAGGCCACCTGCTAACCAGGAAGAGGACCCTCACCAGACACCAAATCTGCCAACATCTCGATCTCAGACTTCCCGGTCTCCAGAACTGTGACAAATAAATGTTTGTCATTTAAGCCACCTGGTCTATGGTAATTCATTATAGCAGCCTGAACTGACTAAGACATTGTCCAAATCTAAGATGTCACTGATTGTCAGTAACATCATTATTTTATATTTCACTTAGAAAGAAAAAAAATGCTGCCAATTAATCCACACACACAATTTTTATTATTTCTTAGAATTTTTATTTATTACTTATTCAAAGACTTCTTTTAAACTTCTTTAGACATAGTTTTTCTTTTTTAAACCAAATATGACTCTTCGGCATACATAAAAGGGAATGTATAAGAAAAATAAGTGGGTTACTATTCCTAGACTTCTTCACATATGACCATTCACAGTTAGATTTTGACTCAGAGTTCTTGAAGTCATGTTTTTTCCTTTTTTTTTTTTTTTTTTTTTTGAGACAGAGTCTCACTCTGATGCCCGGGCTAGAGTGAGTGCCATGGCAGCGTCAGCCTAGCTCACAGCAACCTCAAACTCCTGGGATCAAGCAATCCTTCTGCCTCAGCCTCCCAAGTAGCTGGGACTACAGGCATGTGCCACCATGTCTGGCTAATTTTTTCTATATATTTTTAGTTGGCCAATTAATTTCTTTCTATTTATAGTAGAGATGAGGTCTTGCTCTTGTCAGGGTGGTTTCAAACTCCTGACCTTGAGCGATCCGCCTGCCTCGGCCTCCCAGAGTGCTAGGATTACAGGCGTGAGCCACCGTGCCTGGCCGGTTGATGTCATGTTTTTATGACAACATCACCCTCTGGGCCTGCAAGAGCAGGGGTGATGCAGCATTTCCTGAAAGATTTCTCCCATGATGTTCTCACTCACAGGGCAAATTTTGATACTGGGGTGTCAAAAGAAGGTTTTCAAACACCAACAAGAACTTCCATTCCCTCTTCAAATGGTCCTTAAGTGTTTTGCTGATTGGAGTTGTCCTGCCACCCCTCCAAGAATAATGAAGGATGACAATTATGTCATGACTATTGGCTGGTCAATAGCGATTGTCAGACACAGTTGATTGTGAGGAACATCTCGATTTCAGAGACGTTAACATGAAAAAACTGCGTGTTTTATAATCCATGAGCTAGAGATCTACACAGTACAGCATTATGTTCAATACTTAGTAGATGCTTTAAACATTACTGTTCCTTTCTTCTCTTTTTTACTTACACAGTAGCTAATAAATTGGTGAGTTTACCAATAAAGTTTATGTGTTCATAGGGGAATAAGTATCTTGAGATAGAGAAAATTATTGATGAAAGGGTTGTAAAATTGCCCTCAGCAGGCAAGAAAGGATAAGCAGAGAGATGGGGTAGGGCAGTCTGAAAATATGGTGGTTTTCGCCAAGAGATTACTACACTGATACTAGGGAACTGTTACTTATCTTACAAGAGTATTAAATTTGAAAAGAACATAAAGTAACGTATTTAAAATGCTTAGAACAGTGTTTAGCTCATATAAGGACTCAAAAAACTTTTTTACAATATAATCCTAAGTAATATCCTTAATTAGGCAAGTGATAAATTAATACAAGATCTTAGAGTAGTGAACCCTGGCTGCATTCAAGTGTCAGCTTCAACATGGACTGGCTGCACGACCTTGGGATAATTACTTAATCTCTTTGTGCCTCAGTTTCTCATCTGGAAAATGGGGTTACTAAAAGAACCCATTTCACAGTGAGGATTAAATGAATTCATTATTTTTAATAATTTAGACAAGGGCTGAGTTAGTAACTGCTCAATAAATGTTGGCCATTGCTATCCATCCTACAGCTATGGGGGTTTTTTTTCTTCAGGAGATTTCTGGAGATGGCAATAGTTTAACCCAATCACTCAATCAATATTTATAAAACACATGCAGTAATACGTAATATAGATTTTACTATATTACATATTACTGCATGTATTTTATAAATATTTATTGTACCATATAAATGATTGCTTGCTCCACCTATGGGTCAAAACAGCCTTGGACTGTACCACCCTTTATAGCTAGTGTGACGGGCTCCTTCGGAACCAGGCAGGAGTGTTGGACCCAACATCTGACTGAGTTAGAAAAGTATTTGCTGCAAGACTTGACTTCCAAGTCCTAACAAGAGTTCTGGATGCAAGAACATCCTCTGCAAGCTCACTCTGCTCAGGGTGCATACACATTTTCCATGTATGCAAGAAAAGGAACGCAGAATCTTTCCCGACAATCAAAACCAATCTTTCAAGACTTCCCTCCTTTTCTGCTCTGGGTAGCTCCTCAGACCTCCATAACTTAATGTTAAATCTTCATTAGTTCTTCTAAAATTCTGAGCTGAAAACCAGGGAATTGTATTGCATCCTACTCTGCTTCAAAATTGACATTATGGCTCAGTATAGTTGCCATGCCACATTTACCAAAATGTTGCATGCTCAGTCATTTTCAGTGAGTCATTTATTTAATTCATCAATAATTTTTTCCCCTTTGCTTTGGGTGAAAAGCAAGCTAATCAGTGATGTGGCTCAGATGTTCTGATCCTGCAATACATTATATTGGTTGCACTCCAGAGTCACATTTGAATTAAGAAAATAATAAAAGAGAGAGAGCAAGTCACTTCTTTTCTAGTAGTGTTGTTCTCGTTTGCATTCAGCCTGATTCCTCTAGCAAGTGCAGATCCAAACATTTCATTTTATCATTTTCAACTCCCCAAGATGACAAATGAAATTACTATATTTAAAAAAAATGTTTCAGAAAATGGAGAAAGGATAATCTCTAAAGTCAAGTCTTAGTTTTTCTATCAAAATGAGGTCTTTCTAATGCAGCTGTTCACTACGAATGCAGCCTCTGGCCTCAGGGAACTACTGGCCCTTCAGCCAATAACTCATTATCTTTATGAACTGAGCTTTTGCACCTATTACACCCTGGGAGAGGAGGTCTTTTCACTCTTGTCTCCCTGGAAAACTCCTATCTTTCAAGATGGAAATAAGATGCCACCTTCTGTGCAAGACTTTGTCCATCCTCACCCTTCTCTCTTCCAGAGCAGACTTGGATTCTCTTCTGTGGTTTGTGGATATGGTGTTTATATACCTGTGGTATTGTGCTCAGTCCATTGTATCCAACTACTTATCCATTTACTTCTCCTACTCAACTGTACAATCTTGTGGCCTGCATTATACATTTTTATCTTTTAGTTCTGACTTCTGAGAACCTACCAGGCTCATCAAGAGGGCACAATAGATGCTTTTTGAATGAATGGTTACCAAAAGCCTATATTTGTGGTGTTGTATGGAGAAATGAACAAGGAAATTTTCATTTCGGCAGTGATGCAGAGCTATAGCACATTGAAAAGACCCTCATGAAAGCCAAGTGTGCCACCTCTGCAATCATGGAGGTGGGCTTTATAAATATTTATCTTTCGTCAGCTGGCACAATGTTACATGTTGTCACATGGAGGGTACTCAAGGAACACCGAAGCAAAAGGGCATTTGTCTTCTGTGTTCTGGTGTGCCTGCCTTGCCAAATTCCTGTTCAGCGTGCAATTTTTCCAGTGCCTGCTCCTGTAGAGGAAGACTGGTTCAGATTCTAGTTCCTGCTGCTCAGCATGAGCCACGGCAGCCAGCAGTTTCCCTGGAACTTCCCTGATGGATTCAGAGTGAACAACCTCCACCCCACTCTCTTAGGTGACTTTACAGGTAATTCTGAAGCGTGGCACCTTCCTGTGATGGCTTCCCCCAGCATTCCAGGGGACTGATTTCCAGCAAGTTCTGCCCACATGTCACCTCAGCCACTTCTTGCTGTCCAGTCAGCCACTGTGGCACCCTCTTCAATGAAGTTTGTATTTCAGCCCTGTTTGAGCAGGGGTCTTCCTTGGGTGCTCCATCTCAGTCCTGGGTACAGAGGATGCTCCTGGTATCTGCTAGTCCTGTATCGTTTGTCATTTTCTCTAACTCTTACTAAGCAAGGTGCTGTTGCTCCAATCCTCTGTTAATAGTTCTTTATATTTCATTGTTCCTGTTCAAATTACTGGAGTTTTTCTCTCCTGATCAGGCCTTGACTGTGTATCAAATGCTAAGTAAAAAAAGATATGAAGAAATTTTTTGATTTAGTAAATTTGGAACCAGTGTCAGAGTATAGTGAAGTCTATGGAGCTATCTGTCTTTACATTGGATATTTGATGTTAATTATACTAAGTTTTGAATACTGAATTTGCAAATAATCTCTGCTCACACTTATGCCAGGAAGTTAACACTAGAGAGAAAAACTATGAATTTAGACACTCTCAACTTTGAATTTTTCATAATTCAGATGGAGGCTGAATCAAAAAATACCCTTACCAAGAATTTCTTCTTATTTGTCCAAATGAATAGCATGATCACATCTGCAAAGGTAAGATTTTAAAAGTACCATCCTATGCTCAAATATACCCAATATCTTATATATGGTAGATCCTTAATAAATGTTGATAATGCTATAATTGATGGGGTGAATTCAACCAAACCTTTTAGTTCATTAAAGGAGTTTTCCTGGACGTGCTTCCAAGATACATATAAAGTAGCTGGATTTACTGTACCTACATGAAAGTCAGATTTCTAATATCTTTAAAATAAATCTCAACCTTAATCAGTTCAAATAAGTGGAACATGAATGTTTATTGTTTATGTTGGTGCTGACATCATTTTTTAAGAGTGCTTATATGGCAATTTAAAGAAAACATTAAAGACTGAATATAATTTTAATAAAAAAAAACAAGAAAAAAATTGGTGGAGGTCACCTACGTTCTACAGTTTCTTCTGAGAAATCAGAGCCACATTAGGAAACTAAATACCACTTAGATTGCATTACTGAGTTTGCGTTTCATAT
Organism: Lepilemur ruficaudatus; assembly: GCA_963574885.1. NCBI lineage: Eukaryota > Metazoa > Chordata > Mammalia > Primates > Lepilemuridae > Lepilemur > Lepilemur ruficaudatus. Next base: position 8,878 of record CAUYRT010019377.1, read on the forward strand.
CTGAATCAATTAGTTGCATCAGTGAAGACATCCACCATTATAACATCCACCATCCTGCTTAAGGATCTCATTCACTGCCAACTGCTACTTTCAGACTTCCACGGGAAATACACACGTGATTTGGAACAATTTATTCTTATATTGGTTTGGAACATAGCATGTGTTTTAAATGGCTCATTCTGCTTGACTAAAGCCTTATTTACAGGCCTATTTCCTTCATCCATAATTCTCTTGGCTATAAAATTTAGCAGGGACTTGTTTGTGTAACTGGTTCCATGAACCCCTGTATGTTTTTTATAATCTTTCCCCTAACTAACTATTTGACCCTGTCAGTTGTTTCCCAGAAATGAAGGACTCCAACTCCTGTCCTCAAGTGATCCTCCCACCTCAGCCTCCCAAAGTGCTGGGATTATAGGTGTGAGCCACCATGTCCAGATGGAAATGATGGATTTTCTACAAGACAAAGGAGTTGAGATTCTGAAGTCCCCAGGGCAGACTTCCTGGCAAGAAGATTTACCATTCTCCCAATGTCTGTAGCCTCTCATGAGATACACAATGCCCTACCCCAAAGCACAAGGCCTCTCCTTTCAAAGCCTACAATATCCTTTAGTTAGAGAGATGGATTTGAGGCAGCTTCTCCTATTTTTTCCCAGCAAGACATCTGTGGTATTAAAAATTCCTTTCTTCCTTGGTATTCCTTGTTGTCTCAATAATTGGCTTCTTATACAAGGAGGAACTAGACTTAGACTGAAATCTCCCAACAATATTTATTTATCATATGGACTCCTCATTTTTATGTTAGATACAGAGACAACATGTGTTTTTTTTTTGTTTTTTTTTTTGGCCAGTTTACATTCTGTTCACCTTTCCATTTTTTCCCCAGCTAAGTAGCATATTTTAGGTTAACCTCCCAAACCTAAAGTACTCTCTCCCTCTCTTTCTCTGACCTGAACATTTACAGCACATTTTTAATACCTAGAATAAGGGTCAGCAAACTTTTCTATAAATGGATAAATAACAAATACTTTAGGCTTTGAGTGCCATACAATCTCCATTGTAACCACTCAGCCCTACTGGTATAGTGCAAACGCTGCCATATGTAAGCAAATGAACATGGGTGCATTGTAATAAAACTTTATTTACAAAAACAGGCAGCAGATAAGATTTGGCTCATAGGTTGTAGTTTGCTAATCTCTTATATAAACAAGAATCTTCAATTTTAAGGATAAGCAAAGGATTTCCAGAGGATGCATGGGCATGGATGTCTTTAAGGGAATCACTCTTCTGGTCACAAACGTCAATCACATTGGCTTCTGCAATGGATCTGCCTGAGGTCTGTGGTGGGCCAATTCACCTTTCCTACATCCTCTTTAGAAATTACTTCACTTTACCAAAGAAATGCACACCTTTCATCCATCCTGAGTCTTCTTGCCCCACTATGTAAAAGACTCTTGGGCACAAAAATCATTGCAGAGGATATAAAAATGCTTGGGACATAAAATAAAAGACCTCCTTACTTCTCACTCCAAAGGGGACAGACCTTTGTGATCCAAGCAAAAAAAGCTGTTGCACGAAATCTTGAAGGATGCTGTATCTTAATTCATGAAGGTGAAAAACTCATGGTGAACTATTGTATCTATCTATTTATAAATTATTAATGGAAAAAACCCAAACTCTGTAAAACAATTTAAGAAGTTTTATTCTGAGCCAAATATGTGTGCCCATGGTCCAGGGAGCCACACCCAAGAAGCCTTGAGTAAGTGGTCCCTAGGCAGTTGGGTTACCACTTGATTTTGCACATTAGGAAGACAGGAATTGCAGGTTAAATTATAAATCACATAGAAGGTATAGATTGGTTAGGCTGAAAAAGGTGAGACATCTCAAAGCGTAGGCTTATAGGTTATAGGTGGGTTTAGAGATTCTTTGATTTGTACTTAGTGGTGAAAGAAATAAAGCTTTGTCTAAAGGCTTGGAATGTTTTAAGCTAAGATCAGGAAGTCATTAAACAGAGACAAGCCACAACATACCCACTCAAATGATCTGTTAAGCAAATTGATGGCTTCCAGGAGTCATTTAACTTTTACCTTGCATGCTCTTATGTAACAGAGAGAATGGCCAGAAAAAGTGTAAAAATGTTTTCTCTTCAAAACCCTTTTACCCTTTTTGAGAACTAAAACCTGTGTTCTTGCTTTAGGCCAGCGGTCAGGAGGGACAGGGAAGTGTCCTTCGTTCTTTTTACCACAGGAGATGGCTCAAGGGCATTGTCCAGGTGGAGGTCACGAGATTGTCTTAGCCAAAGGTGGGATGAATCAGAACCATCAACTATAATTGAACAGCAATAGCCTGAAGCTGAAAACCACCCCTTTAAAAGCTCTGTACTTCTGTTCGGAGGCAGGATGTTGGTACTTTAAGACAGGAGTTTGCCAACCTCCTCATTTGCCAGCAAATTAATATACTTTTCTTCCCCTAAAAGCATTTGTCCTTGTTCTTCTGATGTGGCCTTGGGGACAAGTGCTGAACTTTCCGTTTTACTAACTTACTGTTACAAAAAGTCTGTTTTGTCAATCTTACGATCTTTGTTTTAACATTAATCCTCGTTAATTGCTGTATCTAAACTCCAAAAGGGAGGAAGTATGATGAGGCGTATGTAACCTCCCTTCTCTGCATGCTGAGAACTCAGTTTTAAGGTTTTTCTGGGGTTCCATTGGCCAAGAGGGGTCCATTTAGTAGGCAAGGTCTTAAGATTTTGTTTTTAGTTTTCTCTATATCTATCTACCTATCTATCATCATCCTACTAATTGTAGACAGAATTAAAAACAGAATTCAGAAATGTAAAGATTGCCACAGGGATATTCATTAATATGTTTATTTGAATTTTAAAAATGAAATTAGATTTTATTTTTCCAGCATGCAGTAAGTGTGATTAACTGATTTGTTTAACAATGAGGACTGCCTCAGCCTGTTTGGTTATATGGTAGATATTTTCCAAAAATTGAGGGTGCTAAATCTGCAATTCAATATATATTGGCAGCTCAAAATATATTGATAAAATATATTCAAAACACTTAGAAATATATATTACAGTTTACTGGAAAATACATCTTTTGGAACTACGAATATACGATCAAATTTTTATATGTAAGCTTAAAATGTTTAAGGGGATACATAATTTTAAAAATCTAGCAAGTACATAAGCAGAATTTTTGAATTTTCTATTCTAGAAGAATCTTTGAAAATCATTCACTACCTCCTCTGCCTGTATTTTTATCTTAAAACTTATCAAAACTTATTGAAATCCCCATTTTATTACTCATCATTGCATAGTTTTTACCATCTCTCAATTTCTATTTTTCCCTCCTCTCTTTCCTCTGTTTCATGGTTGGGATAAAGAGGGAAATCTCCTTTTGCCTTCTAAAAGTTCAGTGAAAATGTACTGACAAAAGGCATTTTAATAGAAGAAAAAGGCATACAAAATTTATTTAATGTGCATAAACCTGGAAGTCATACACAAAGTATGAGACTCCAAGATGAGACAGATGGTTGAAGCTTAAATACACTCTTCGTGGGGGAGAGATGCATGGACCCAGCAGGCAGATTTTGTTTTGTAAATAATTCTCTTTGGAAGCTGGAGGAGAGGGACAAGTTACTGGAAGGTGAGGGGAGGAACTGCACAGGAACACAGGTCATCTTATCATACAGATGAAGTCCCCCAGGCAATCTCTTGGAGCTGCCTTTGGAAGAATAGATGAAAAGTCTATCTTTGCCTGGTAATGACTCCCAGTCTCTTCTGGTTAATCTTTCCTGGTTATTTCATGAGATTCCCAGGGAGGGGGTCTCAAGACAACTACATTTCTTTTGGAAAGAAGCTTTCTTAGTCAGATAAGGAAATTCCACAGAGTCCCTCCAGGTGCTTTGGGGAAAGAAGATCTGAGTGACAGGGGAGTGGGGAAAGGTCAGGGAGAGACTTTGGTTCTGAGGCTTATTTCTAAGGCCTTTCAATTTTCAAAGCACTCAGCATGCCAAAGTGCCATGTTTTGGGGAATCATTTTCTGCACCCCCATATCACCTCTCTTCTATCCTTGGAAAAATTGTCCTTCCCTTCTAAGTCCAGCTCTTGTACAGGTACTCCATGTCCCATTGTTCCTTCCTCCCTGAGACTTTTCTCCATTGAGTTATCTCCTCTGTGGCTAGCATTTTCAGCATCCTTGTTCTCTTCGTTTCTTCCACTCTTCTTTTAAAACTATTTGTCTACTCTCTCACTTCCTTGACCTATGATCCCATTTCTTGGTTTCCATCCAGCAACAAATATCTATAGTTCCCATCATCACCATGATTAATCTGGACTCTGACCCCAAGCATCACTGCAATAGTTTCCAAAGTTCCCCAATACCTCCTGTCCCATGAATCCAGTAAACTTGTCTTTGTACATATCCCCTCCAACACATCTACAGCATTAAACACAATTTCCTCCTTCACAAGTCTCTTCTTTCATGGTGTTCATTATATTCTACTCACCTGGCTGGCCTACAAGCCTTTGGACACCTCATCCTGTGAATTTTCTTCTCCCTGTCCTCAGGCATGTGTCTCAGCGTCCTGTCTTTGGCTCAATTCTCCCACTTCAGATAAGACCTGACTCCAGATGACTGATTCCCTCCCTTCCATCTGAGCCTGGAAATCTTGATTTCTAGCTCGATCATCCACCAAAACTAAAAAGCCAAGTGAGCCAAAACTCAATTTGTTGTCTTCCTCCCCGAGCAAACTCTTGCTTCTGCCCTCTTCTATCTGTTACCATCGTCTTTCTCTCTCTCTCCTGGGCACTTGGTCTCACAATCTTGAAGGCATCACTACCTCCATTTTCTCCTTCATCTTCTGTTTCTATCAGGGCACTTCGTTTCTGTCTACACTCCCCTGAGTCCGGTCCTTCTTTTATTGAAATGTTTCAGTCACCTTCTAAATGGTCAACAGTCAGCCCTGGATGCATATAAGCACTACTTGGGGAGCTTTAAAAAATCCCAATGCCCAGGCTACACCCAAGCCAATTGCATCTGAATCTCCAGGGGGTGGGTCGAGCATCAGCATTTTCTAAAGCTCCCCAGAAACTTCCAATGTGCAGCCAGGGGTGGGAATTCCTCTATAGACTCTCTCACTTTGCAATTCAATTCACATGTTCCGGTTTGTTTATACATCCTAAAGGAAGGATCTGATTGTGCAACTCACTTACTCAAACTTTTTCCTATAATTTCCCCAACAACTAATGCATAATATAAGACTTCCTTAGGCTTGCATTCACAACTGTGAATTTTGGGCTGCTACCAAGCGAATTTCTAGTCTTTCTGTCAATCTCTCTAAAAACAAACCCTACAATCTAGTTAATCTGAACCACTCAAACATTCTGACAATCCATTGTTTGTTCTCCTTTATATGAACTAGCATTGGTATTCCCATTCTCTGACCCGAACTCCTTGTACTGTATCTATTGACATCCTATATATTCTTTAGGAAATAGCTTCTTCCTTGAGGCCATCTAACATGCCACCAGCTAGAAAGTATGTCTGATTCCTCTCTCCCAAGTTCCCATTGCATTTAGTGCACAGTTCTCATGTGACACTTAGCACACTCTCTTTATCTTTGTGGCCATTGGTGTAAGTGTTTTTTCTCTATTTATTGAGCTGGGAAGTACTTTAGGACTTGAGTGTTTTCTAAATTTATAAGCTATATGGTACCCAACACAGTAGTTTGCCCTTAGGTGCTGAATAATTTGTTGAAAGAAGGAATGAATTTCTTCTTGACATAACTTATGAGTTATTAATATATATTATTATACTTAGGAAATTGAGCACATAATAAATGCTCAATAAATGCAACTTACTTTTATAAAAAAACCTCTGAGGATAATAACAAATTATGGGGAAAAAATGAAATCCTGTGGCTAAAATTATCACTGTCAAACACCAAAAGGAAACCAAATCTCAATATACAATATGATTTAAGTACTAATTAAAATATTCGTGCATGTATTGGCCAGCCTAGACTAAGTCATGTTGCAGAAATAAATGACTGCAAAGTCTCAGTAATTTGATACAACAATAATTTATCTCTTGCTTCCCCTGTACGTCCCAATAAGTTGTCACAGGGCTCTGCTACACAGGTACTCAGGGATGCAGGAAGATGAGGCTCCTCAATGAAACTGTGCCATTTGGAATACAGAGTCTCACCGTTGCTGCAATAAGAGAACAGAGATAATTCATGCCCTTCGTATTAAATGTTTCAGGCCATTGGCTCAAATGAGTCACATGGCCCTTTCTAAGTACGGATTTGGAAATGTTCTCTTCCAATTGTCCATGCAGTAGGAATCGGATATTGCTGAGCACTAGTAATGTCTACCACAGTGTATTTCCCTAACTGTGAATGTGCACAAAGATTCACCTAAAGTATTGAAATTTTCATTTAGTTTTAAATTTTTGCATACATCTTTTAGACAATGAAATATTACTTTAAATACTCACAAAGAATGAATGATAAAAATACTCAATTTAGGGCTAAGCATAGTGGCTCATGCCTGTAATCCCAGCACTTTGGGAAGCCAAGGCCAGAGGACCACTTGAGCCAGGAGTTCAGAATCAGCCTGGGCAACACAGCAAGACCCTGACTCTACAAAAAATTTAAAAATTAGCCAGATGTGGTGACACATGCCTGTAGTCCCACCTATTTCAGAGTCTGAGGCAGGAGGATCTCTTGAGCCCAAAAGTTTGAGGCTGCAGTGAGATATGATCATGCCACTGTACCACTCCAGCCTGGGTGACAGAGTGAGGAGTGAGACCCTGTCAGAAAAAGGAAAAAAAAATTCAGCCAATAATAAGATTTAACAACATGGGAATATGTTGATGATAAAACACTAAATGGAAAAAGAAGGTGATAAAATTGTAAGCTTAGTATAATCTCAATTTGGGAAAAAATATGTTCATATAAGTCTGGGAGGATAAACACCAAAGTATTATAATAGTTATTTTTAAATTATGTGATTAAAATTTTTTTCTTGGTACTTTTCTGTATTTTCTAAATTTTCTATAGTAAACATGTATTTTGTTACCAGCAAAAATTATTTTGAAACAGTGTTTCCCTTACTAATGTTTGCACAAATAACACTATATCATATTCATTTCATATTTCGTATTTCATTTCTTCTTACCTTTTCTATGTCTCATCTTTCTAACATGACTGCAATTTAATCTTGTGTTTTCTTGTACGCCGTCCAGTCTATGGAGCTCATTGCAAAGCCAGTCACATAATCAGTTCTCATAAGTAATTGGTGATAGAAGGATTTTCTGTAGAGATTAGAAACAAACAAAAAACATCCACAATGATTAAAAAAATGACCTTACATCTTGACAGAGCACAGACTATTTTTTATTTTCGATTCATGACAAAATATCGAAATGGACATAGCTCAGATTCTAAACTTCACAGTCTAATGAAAATGATCACAGCATTTTTTTCAAGTTTATTTTATCCATTTAAGTAATCGCCTTGTATTCCTTGGAGTTCCAGCTCCTTTTGGAAAAATTGTGAGGCAAAGATGAGGAAACGATATAAAAATGGTAGGATTCACGGTGTGCTTATAATTTGGGACAGGTGATTTATTTAGTTCTGAGATCAAGATAGATATTATAATATGGTGCAAATTAGAATGAAGATACTAAATAATTTACGCTAATGCTCTCAGTTATAAAGATAACTGCCTCACTTTGCAACTGATATAAATTAAGGGAATATATTTAAATGTATATTTTAATCAATCAAGAAGGCTCGTCTGCCAGCCGGTGTTAGATGCTAATGCACACTCTCAATGACACGGTCTGTTTATTAACTAATTAAATGCCAAATGACTGAGTCACTGAATTCAGACACTGCAACTGTAATAGTGTCTTGTTCTGGTCACTGGGTATACTTCACGGTACAAAGTTTGGCCTCTACGTACCTGTGAAGCAGTTTACTGCTAAATGATCTAACCTGCCATTTATTCAAAACGTGAGGTCTGCGATGGGATTAAGGGAAATGAGCTGTCAGAAGTAAGATTATTTTGCAGAAAGCCGCACTGAGGCAGGCCTGGACACGGATCAAGACCCCAGGTTCTCTGCTGCTGCTGACCAGCTGCCTGGCACACAGTAGGCTGCTCAGGGAGTGTTTGTGGAATTGAATTGAATGAAGCTGAATGTGCTATTAGGTACCCTGATGAGCTGGAAGAAAGATGTCTTTTCAGGCAATCTTGGCGACTTGATAAAAAGCATATCTAAATAACTGCCTGCATCAAAAGATTGTGGAGTAATAAGAGAGACGGAAGTACAGGTACAGGTAGTGAATGTGTGAGTCGAAAGCAGAACCAACCAATTAGGGGACATTAACAGCTCAGGGAGCCCAAAACATGCAAGAAAAGACATTTTGAAAGGAAAGCCAGAAGAATGAGATGAACTGGAAATTCACAATCAGTACCATTTCCTTACTAATCAAAATCCATTTTCTTCAGCTTTTATTTTTTTCTGCGCCGGCATTTTTCTCACACATCATGGGCATAGAAAATAAAATCAGCCAGGAAAGAGGCAGCTCCTCCACATCGCCAACAAATTGCTATCAAACTTATCTTATTTTCAGGATCCTTTTTCCTCTTTTTAAATTTGCCTGCTTTATTTTTGAGATTAAACAGGAAAACCTGAAGATGATTGGTACTGAATCTAGCCTGCTCAAATAATGTCTTTACTAAAGAAAATCCCCCTATCCAAATTTTATCCCCAAATGAATTGCCCTTTTTGGGATATGTTAATTTTTTCACATCTTAAAAACTCACAAAATACTTTAGGAATGAAGCATACTGCACTGACTAATATGCAATTAGGTGAAGTGTAGTAGTTACTGAACTTAAAGTAAATGTAAATATACATTTGGATAGAAAGTAGCTAATATCTTTCTCAACTATAAATTTGAAAGTGAACGTAAAGAAGCAGAAAATCCTAAGTGGCAGCTACTCCATGGAATTCTTAATATCTATAATTTTTGAAGTTTTATTTTTGTCTTTTTTATCGGGCTCTGTTTTGAGGATGCTATTCTTTATATAGCCTGAGAAAGCTTTCATGAAAGGATCACAACAAACCGGAGAGCATATCTAACTGGACTTTTTTTCCCCTGCACTCTTTGTAAATGGGGGTAGTTTAATGGTCCCCGTGCCCCTGGGTCCTCTGCCCTGCTTTGATCAAGGAGGCTGGCTGGTATGACACGTGTCTTCAGAGTCCTAAGGTGGCTGTCGAATTGGTTTCAAAACTTAACAGCTGGGTCAGAGCCCTAGAGAAAGACAAGCTGACAATGCCTAAGAGAAGTTCTTCTAAACTTAGATAAATACACAGCATGAATTTGGATTTGTGCTGTTAGTAGCTTAACTTGGAGCTATTTCCTATGTGAATAGAAGTCCCGGATTCCTGAGAGTCTAAGTGACTCACATAAATGGCCCAACCTTCGTCAAGATGCTCTGCCCTCAGCTTCACTTCTCTAGATAAATGGTGATAAAACCTCTCTCCCAAACCTGCATTTCACCTTAGGCAAACCATGAACTTTCCAGGAGATATAAATGTTTCCATAGTGTCATGTTGGTATCAACAGTGAGGGTAATGCTTACGGTGACCAGGAGAGGAATTCTAACAATGGGTGATCACACAGATCGAGATCGGCAATGCTTTCCCCTGCAGTTCCAGGGGTCCAGTGGCCAGGCAGCCAGGTTAGACCCACACTAACTTTCCCTCTGGGATTGGGTCCCCTGGCATCGCCATTAGAGCTTCTCAGCCTCTCTCTACCCATTCCAGCAGCGTTGAAACCATTAACATTTCTGCGGGATAAGGTTTGCACCAAGGATGGCCAATTACTTCTTATGTCAACATGTGAGGAGCTGCGTTCCAATTACATTGGAAGCTTTTATCTTTTTGCTTCTACCCCAGTCCTTCCCCCCCAAGGATAAAATTGAATCTGGGTGAAAAGGAGCGTTTGATAGGAATTGGACATGCAGGAAGATCATTTTAAATTTATTCCTATGATGTCAAGATGTTATGTCACATGTATCTTAGTTTCCCCTCTTAAAATTTACTCTCTATTATTTGTTTAAAAAGCTAATATAGCTTTGTTTTAAAAGCTAATATAGCTTTTTCAGTCCAAAGGCCACACTAAGAAAAAAGAAAAATAAATAAATAAAAAGCTAATATAACATTGTGTCACTGTTGTATTGAATAAAATATTAAATAAATATTTTGGTACCTACAGCTGTATTAGACGGTTTGCATTCAAATGTTTCCTTTTCAAAGCGATAAACATTCCCTTTTCTTTTTCATTTTAGAAAGAGAGAAACATATAGAGCACACTATTCTTATTTGCAAAATTATGTGGATGTATCACAGAGCTAGCAGTGTTAAGAAAAGCTGCAGCTGAAAGTTAGAAGTGTCCTTAGAAACTAAATCTCTCATCTTCTCCTTTTACAGATGATGAGACTGAGGCCCAGAGAGGGCAGGTGATTGGCTTAAAGTCACTTTATCTAATTTTTGGTAGAGCAGGAATTTGAACTTAGATTTCCTGAGTCCTTGGCCAGTACATGTCCCTGTTGTCTCACTATGTCTTATAATAGTTATTTGAGTATATACAGCATACTTTAGTATCTTAGTCCCGTGATGTGAAACAAAAAATATTCAAATGAAGGAGGCCTGGTTTGAGCTGCAGTTCATCTTTCTACAGTCGTATTTAGGATCAGCATTTTATTTTGCCCTGAAATAAAAAGAACAAATGCACAATATTACATGATAACATTTCTAAAGCTCCATGAATCACTGGAAATGATATAGACACGACAACATCGATACAGGCTATGCCAATTATTGTGCCTCTCTTATGGGATAATTAGGAGATGTTCACTGAAATATGCTTTTCATTTTCATTCATTGGTAATGACCGTGCACTCCTTCAGAGAAGATTTATTTTCCCTCCACCTCTGCTTCTACTAAGCTAAGCACTTATTCTCAACTCATGCAAATGAAAGGTGTATATTCCATGCAAAAGAGTGTGTGTGTGTGTGTGTGTGTTTGCGTAATTAAGACGTACATATTAACGTTTTAGCTGACACAAGAAGATACAGCTTCAAAATATTGGAAATTTGCTCCAGATAGAACACATCTTCATGTCCTCCATTCTATATAAAACAAGTGATATTTACAGGAATAACTCTCTATGTAATTACACAATTATTAAAAACATAGTAGTGAAGTAGGAGCTTTTATCAAGTCATTCAAATTAGTGCTATTTCATACTAATCACTATCTACTTGAATGTGTATTGCTTGGATGTGACTGTAGAAAGCTCATTAAATAAATTTTTTTAAAAAATTTAATTACTGGGAACTTCTTCAGATAATAATGATTATGAGTATAATTAGGATCTTTGTTCCTCTTTGTTGTTAGACTAAAAGGTACAAAGACTCAGAGAAAAAGAGATCGAAATTGCACATCCAACACTCGGAGAAGTAGTTGTCACAGGCGTTGCGGAATATTAAAGAGCCCAATCCAGCAGTGGCACATCAAGATCGAAGTATGGAAATTGTAATTCGGCATTTAGTTATTTAGTCTTTCATTTTCTCCCGAAATTGCCTGGGTTGTATTCGTGAACTAATAAGTGTGAAACAATAAAAGGCCGTTTCCTTTAATGTCTGACTGTAGAAGATGTTAGAAATGTATGATGTCTTCACTTACAAAGACTCTAAGATACAAATCCTGTAAATCCTGTACTTTGGTTATTTAATGAGCTTACGTGAGAGGTGCTGTGTGTTTCCTCTTGCCGTGCTAAGTAAAACTAGCATGTATATTTGCTGGAATTAATGTCTTTTGACTCTCTCTAATTCAGAAAAATCCATTCACCCTCTGACTAGTGAAGTTTTTTGGACACTCTTTCTAAAATGGTGATTGAACCTATGTACAAATTGAAGGTTACAACAGACTGTTTCCAAGGATTGCTCTATTTAGTGGTGATACACACTTAGTATAACCATCCTCCAACTCCCTAATCAAAAAACTGTTCCAAATCCGTATTTTAACACAGAGAGGTTCTCTACTAGGAAACTCTGAGCTAAGAAATGAGCTGTGGATATTTTGTCAAAGACGTTTCACAAATGTAAAAAGTGAACATGATTTGGCTCTCCTGAAGTTGACACAAATTATGTTTGTAAAATATTTAACATAAGACGTTGGAAAGTATTATAGCTAAATGTGAAAGCCACTTATAAGAGTGAAGAGGAAAACTACTTTAGTGCCAGAGTGCAGGATGAAGGGAGTCCTGTATATAGTAGCAAAAACAATGCTTTTAGAACTAGAGCCTTCACATTGTCAGCAGGGACTTTTGAAGGTAAGCCGCTGTATGGGGCATCCCATAAAACATTCCGACTCTCCTTGTCATTGGAAGGGTATACAGAACTAAAAGTGTCACCAAACAGATTAATACACTTTCAGCAAAGTATAATTGGCTGTGTGAGAGCAAAATTAATTGATATTTGCATTGTGTTTGAGTTTCCCTTGGAACTGAGAGTTATATAATTTACATAGGGTTCCTGGACTCAGGTAGGTTGGATAATAACCTCAAGTTTTCACTGACATGAGAAAGGCATGTGAAGGCAGAGAAGAAGGTGGTGTTGGAGGAGGAGGAGGAAGGAGGAAGAGGAGAGACACCACCACCACCATCACCACCACCAAAGCAACAAGTACAACCACAGCTCAGAATCCAGTGTGTTTGATTCGATATAATCTTGGGTCTTCTGCTTCGCCTTGGCACCTCCTAGGGGCAGTACCGATGCTGGGTGTGACCATGTAAGAACAGGCAATAAGAATGGGTGTAGCCAGGACCAGGGGTTCTTTGGGCAAACATCAGGCAAGCATCCGAAGTCTAGCCAATACTAAGGGGGAAGTTTCTTCAGCCTTTGGTCCTTCTCCATCTCTTGGCCACGCCTTTCTGGTGAGTCCCAGACTAAAGCAACCAGCTGCCTCCTGGCCACCTCAAAGCCAACATGTCTGCAACTGAACTTATCATTGTCTCTGCCCTCTGATGTTTTATTCTCCTGTTTCCAATGCTGGTTCTTCTAACAGTGAGCTTAATAGGTTTTTCTCTTTTCCAGTCTTGGCCCTATCAGATCCACTCATTCATCTAAATCTGCATGAGCTTAAAAATGTGAAACCGACCACGCTATTCTTTTGTTTGAAATTCTCCCTGGCTCCCTTTTGCCAGGGGAATAAAGCCTGAGCACCTGGGGATAGTATTCAAGGGTCTTCATAATCTGGTCTTCATTGTCCTTTATGGGCTTATCGAGGGTGTCCTCTAGAAGAAGTTTCCTGAGGTCATAGCCTCAACTGTAGTGTCATTTGATATAGTGTGATTAATAAAAACCACTTAATAAATATTTATTGAACAGCAAACTGGGTGGATGAATGCGTGAGTGTCACTACTCATCTCATTTTTATTGACCATTAATATTGATAGACTTGATTTCTCAGAATATACTATGCTGTTGATACCTTCGTACCTTTGCTCATGAAGTTCCCTTTTCTTGGAACACTGACCCCATCTTTTCCTACCTAACTTCTTCTTATCCTACAGCACTTAGCACAGATGGTATCTCTCATGAAGCCCTCCCTGAATCTCCAAGTTGGGCTAAACTACTTTCTTTTGCGCTTCCAGAACATTTTGTGCAAACCTCTACGCAGTTCTTACTCCGAATTATTTTAAAGTGCAGCATCTATGTCTCTGTCTACCCCATTAAACAACAAGCTGTTGGGATCATGCCAAGCACAAAGACTTGCACACACTAGGTGCTCAAAAACTATGTGGTGAACTCATCTGCACTAAGATGTCTTCTCATTCGTTTAAGTTTGTGTCAGGTCTCACCTTCTCTGGGAAAAGATAATGAACAAATCATCCATAACTCCCAGAAGTTTTCCTGTGTCCCTTTTGCTTCTCCTTGTAGCCCCTTCCCTAAGCAACCACTGATTTGCTTTTTATCACTACAGATTAGTTTGCATTTACTAGAACTTTATATAAATAGAATTAGAAGTATGTATTATTTTTTTGCCTGCCTTCCAGCATAATTATTTGAGATCTATCCATATTGTTGAGTCCATTCCTTTTTCTTGCTGTGTAGTATTCCATGTATAGATATGTCGTATCATAGGTTTCTTATTCATTCACCTGTTGATGGGCATTGGGCTGTTTCCAGATTTTTGGCTATGCAAATAAAGCTGCTCTGAACAGTTTGTTCACAAGTCTTCACATGGACGGAGCTTTTATTTCTCCTGCATAAATGCCTAAGAATGGAGTGGCTGAATCATACAGGAAGCATATGTTTAACTTTTTAAGAAAGAGCCAAACTTTTTAAAATGGTTTTACAGTTTTATATTCCCACCAGCAGTGTTTAAGAGTTCCAGTTCCTCCACAATCTCATAAACACTTGGGGTGATCAGTTTTTAAAATTTCAGCCAGTAAAATAGGTGTAGTGGTGTCTCAATGTGATTTTAATTTGCATTTCTTAATGACAAATGATGTCAAGTATCTTTTCATGTGTGTATTTGCCATCTGTATGTCTTTGGTGAAGTCAACACAAATGTTTTGCCTATTAAAAAATAGATTGGTTGCTTCTTATTGAGTTTTAAAAATTCTTTATATATTCTAGGTATAAGTCCTTTAATAGATAATTTGCGAGTATTTTCTCCCATTCTGTGATTTGTCATTTCATGTTCTTAACAATGGTGTTTGAAGAACAGAAGTTTTTAATTTTGATAAATTCTAATTTATCAATTTGATCATTCTTTTGGAATTGAATACAAGATATTTTGCTTAACCCAATCTTACAAAGATTTCTTTCTATTTTTTTCTTCTAGAATTTTTATAGTATGAAGTCTTACATTGATGTCTATGATCCCTTTTTAATTAATTTTTTCCTTTTATTTTTAATTGACAAGTAATTGTATGTATTTGTGGGATACAGAGTGTTATTTCAATATGTGTATACACTGTGTCATGATCAAGTCAGGGTAACCATCATACCCATTGCTTCAAACACTTATCATTTCTTTGTGTTGAGAACATTCAAAATCCTCTCTTCCAGCTTTTTGAAAATATATAATAAATTATTGTTAATTGTATTCACTATATGGGGCTATACAGCACTAGAACTTATTCCTCCTAACTAGCTATAATTTTGTATTCATTAACCAACATGTCCTTATCCTCCCCTCCCTCATGTCTTTCCCGGCCTCTAATAACCACACTGGATTAATTTTTATATCGGTGCTATGCATGGATGAAATTATTTATTTATTTATTTTTTGGTTTTTGTTTGTTTGCTTTTCTTTCTGGAAATCCTTGTTCTGGCACCATATGTTGAAAAGACTATCCTGTCTGCATGGATTATTTTTGCATCTTTGTTGAAAATCAGTTGTCCATCCATCATATATGCATGGGTCTATTTCTAGACTCTATTCTGTTCCAGCCATCTATTTGTCTATTTTTACTCCAACTCTCACTCTGTTTCAATTAGTATAGCTTTATAATAGCCCTTGAAATCAGAAAGTGTCAGACTTTCAATTTTGTTCTTTTCCAAAGTTTTTTCAGCTTACTGTTTTTTATTAAGAGTATTATTTTAAGTTGTGTTTTCACAATAGAACTGTAAGCTGGAAGAAGGTCAAAGCAATGTTTTACTCAATCTTGCCCACCTGAAAATATTTTCCCATGCACAATAAATATTTAGTCGTTCTTCTTCCTCTTGCTTTTATCTGAGTTACATTTTCCTGATAAACTCAGAAGTACTGCAGCTTTTCCAAGTCTCTTTGGAACTTGTCCCTGCCATTTTGTCAGAACTCTTTGAGAATTTTTGAAGAGTGACAGTTTCCTCCAACTTTAGTTAATCATACATAAACTGCTCACATACTGAAAAACAAGTCGTTCTATATGTTGGGAGGCGTGGTTTCCCCATAGAAGAAGAAGAAAGAGAAAGAAAAAAGCCACACACATTAGCGCACAATGCTGCAGAAGGTGTTTTCCTGAACTCTAGACAATGGACGCTAATGGATCATTTGTGCTGTGTGCTGAAGCCTTTTGAATTCGCAACAAGAGAAATCATCTCTGATGATGCTTTGCTCAGCCAAGTTCTCCAATCAGCCAAATTACAAAAACTGAAACTTCAAGGAATGAGACCATCTTTGGAAGGACAAAAAGTCTGTTTGGCAGCTTGACTACTGAATAGTGTGTGGAGCAAGCTGGGAAATTGTTAGAAAGGTGCAAACGTGGATGGGGTCTTTTATTCTGTGTGTTAATATTGTCTCATCCTTTTTTCATCCTTGAATAGGCAGTCTTATTGCTTTCTTTGTAATGCAGGGACATTGGGCTTCTACAACACATCCATCCCAACCTGTCTGTTCAGATTCCAGATAAAGGACATGACATGTGAAGTTTTCCAGAACCGTGCAGGTGTTAAGGCACCTTTTCTTTGTCCTAATCTCTCCTCCCACAAAACTGGGATAACTGTCACCAATTCAAGGAAACCCTTGAGGAACAGAAAATGCCCCTTCCTATTAAGACCCAAATGGAAATGTAGCAGGTGGGATAACGGCTTTGTTCAGAACCAAGGCAAGGATTGGAGAACTAGGGTCTTCCATCAATCAAGCTACCCCTCAGATGTATGGTAAACACCTTTGGAAGCTTTTTGAAGGGCGTATCTTGCAGATGCTGGTGGGTGGAAAGGACTGATCTGTCCTGATCTTTTGCTCACCTATAAAATGAGTGATATCCTCTAAGTGAAATTAAAGGCCCTTTCTAGTTCTGAAAAACCTACAATTCTATGTTGGTTATGAATTTGTTTTCCTTATCTCATCTATGAGATTATAATCTATTCACGGATAGGATTTATGGCTCTTCTGTACTCAGTAATAACTGAGGCTCTTGGCAAATTTCTATTCCCCAAAAGAGTTGAAGTCTCTTCCAAAAGGAAGAGATTCTAGAAGATTCTGTATTATTAAGTAACCTTGATTTATGGTACCAGGACAGGCACAATAGCATTAAAGCAAACCAACCAGTAAGTCATGAACTATCCCCTGAAGAAAGGCACAGTGAATATAACAAATATTCATGGGGCACCAACTATAGCCCAAGCACAAGCTTGGCACTAGATGTAATGCAAACATGGACATGGTCTGTGCTTCCATGAAGCTATGGTCTGGTGGGGAGAGAGAAAACAAATAAATATGGGATTACAAGCTATTAAGAAGAACTATGAGGAAAAAGCACAGGTGCTATGAGAGAGAAAAGCAGACAGGACCCCTGTTCCAGGATGGAGGAGTAGTGGCAGAGAGGAGAGGTCTCACCAGGGAAAGGACTTCTCAGTTGAGAGTGGAAGGATTAGCTGCAAGACCTTTGCACATGCTGGTTCCTTTGCTTGCCCTGCTCTTCCTTCCCTGCTCTACCACAGATCTCTTGAATCTCATCTATACTTTGCTTCTGAAAGGAAGTCTTCCCTGAACTTTCTGGATTAGCCCAGTATCACTCACTACGCACGTTTGTTAGGACACATGGCACTTTTCATGGCACACTTATTTCTATAATTGTTTGATTTCTCTCTCACCCCATTCCATTACTTTATAAGCTACGTGAGAAGAGGGAACAAAATATCTGAGTTATTTTGTTCCCAGTATAATCCTCAAACCAAAGCTTGACATAATTAGCAGATATTTGTTGAAGGACTGAATGTATGAATGAATCCATAGATGAATTAGAGATAACTGGGTGAAGGAAATAAAGGAGAAGGTTTTCCTGGCAAAGGAAAATTGTATATGTGAATGCTCAAAGTCTTCAACCAAAATTATTGGAAAAGAGAGATTATCGACAAGAAATGGGAAGGATGTAAGAAGTTTTATGTTAGAATCTGGATAAATTCATTATCAGAACAAAGCATTAAAATACTCTTAGTCGTAGCTGCTGCTGTTGATTGAAAACTCACCTTGTGCTAGAGCTTATCCTAAAGCCGTGACACACATTTACCCATTTAATCATTGCAGATGCAATTCCCATCTTCTGGATGAGGACAGTACACACAGAAAAGTTAAGTAACTTATCTCTGAGATCAGAAAGTCTGATGGAAAGTCACAGACTCGTGCTTGGAGACAGGTGGGCTAATTCTAAATCTCACACTCTCAACTTTTGGGCTATATTCCTCCTGGTGATTTCTTCCCGTGAAGCTACGATATGGTGTTAAAGTTTTGATGGTCTCAGTGACAGTACATGGTATACTGGTGCCTCAGTGGTTTTAAACTCTAAATTCCACAAGGGAAGGCTTCGGCTCATTATTTTCCCACAACTGGATATCTGGTGTTTAACACAGTCTTTATCATGTATTAAGGTGCTCGATAAGTATGGAATAACATGAATAAAATAAAGAACATACAAATATTTCTTGAGGTTGTGAAATACAAGGGAGGAAGCTGAGGGTTCACGGAAGCTCAATGTTTTGGTATTGATAGGGTAGGCAAATGCCCAGTAGTCTTCCCTCGTCACATTTTGGTTTTGATGTAATATAAAAATCTTTGATATAAAAACAACATTTGGGAATCAAAGGTTAATTTTGAAGTCCAGAGTAGCAAAATGATGGCTCTCTGTTCTTGAGTACCTTCCTTAATAATATGTTTTTATTAAAGTACCTTTTATCAGGGATGAATTTGGCTATGATTCCTGGTGTTTCCCAGGCTAATGGTACTTATAAAATTCAGTTGTACAAAACTAAACTTTATTTTAGATGTTATGTTGGGAGAGAAAAAGCCAAAGCTCTTACTTGAGCATTTTTCATCTAGAGATGAATCATAGGCAATTAACAGGAACAATTCTAATTAACTGACATAATTAAAAAACTAATAATGTTTAACATTATTGTTTTATACAATGACATTAGCTTTAACAGCCTAGCAACACATCAAGGCCTCATTTCCATAGTCACAGAGTATATTATTTATCCTAGGTTTCTCTGGTAACCAGTTTGACAATAGTAACAGCAATGTGGGTTCCTAAATTGTTTTTGCTATACTGCTTTATAATTTATGCCATTGGCAGTAATTGTAATGTCTGTATAATTTCCTTTTAATTATCAACTAATGAAATTTACATTCATTTGGGTAAAACAAATATTCACATTCAACTTCCAATCACCTGTCCATGCTTCCATTTAATTTACTCAAGTTTGGTGCCTTTTATTTATATTTTTAATATCAAACTGTGAGATGAATATTAACATTTATTTTCTGATTAGTGTTTAGGGAAATATTGATTACATGGTACTTTTCCCTTCTTTGCCTTTAAATTTTCTGTGTGATTTTCTTTTAATCCAAGAAGATACACACTTCCTAGTTTTTTCACATTAAACTCCAAGGAGTTTAAGTGAAATTAATTTAGTAAACTTTAATTGCAGAATAATCTCTGCCTGTTCCCTTATCTCTTGATTTATTACAGGCATTTATTTCTACTTTGAAAAATTCTCATCAGTTTCCCAGGGAATTAATTTAGGTTTCTAAAAAGAAAAAAAAAAAAACACCAAATTGCATCTAAATTCAAATTAAGATGCTAAATTACAATAATTATTTCATCACATTATATAGAAACTTTGTACATATGAATATAGCAATTTTGAGGCAAAAAATGTTATATTTTTCACAATCCTAATTCTTGCAACTTTTGAACTGATGAATTCCTTCATTTAATTAGTTGTACACAAAGACCCTGCCCCTCAAAAGAAGTTATACTGAATGCCAATCCACTGCTAATTCGAAAAATTGATAGTAAATAACCTTCATAAGTGAGCTGAGTGCCAATATTAATCCCCCAAAGTGAGATGAGCATGTGATTAGTAAACGCTGGGGTTGATCATTAGCAGGCATGAATCGTATGCTTTGGACCAGAGAGATCCACACTCACGGACTGTGCTTATCCAAATGGGGAAAAACTTATTTAAAAAGTGATTATAACTTTTTTTTTATTATTAAGAAGAGGAGCACATTAGGAAGAGAATTAGTGTATTCCGCACCTGGGCCCAGATCATCTGGGACAGCTCCTCGGTGTACCCAGTCATTGGATGTCCACAGGATCCACACTCAGGGTTTAATGGTGGGAAAGAAACTGCTGAGAGAGTTAATGAAAAGCAATGTTCACCCCAGTAATTGAGGAAGGAAGATTTTGGCAGTTCTGGCTTGTTCCTTTGGGACAACAAATGAAGGGCTTTGACTCTTTTTTTTTTTTTTTCAGATGAATTCAAATGATTTCTGACTTTGCCTCCTAAGATAGATATAGATGTGGTGTCTACCCATAGATAATGCATATGCGTTGAGAGTAGAATTAGTGGCTTATATTCTCATGTATTCTTTCAATTTTTTGGTAGACTGAGGACAAATGCATTTCGACTTAGCATAATCATATGATGTGCCAATTGTAGTCAATCCTCATTTGACTGTTGCTGGAAATCTTAATAGAAATCAGATTGTTGGGAGTTGAATTCTGCTACTGACCTATGCTAAGATTTTAAGAGATTCTACAGAGTGATACAGTAGGAAGATCACTGGATTTGAGCCCAAAATAAATGGGCTCAAAAACTTACTGTCTATGGAACCCTAGGAAAGCCGCTTTGCCTCTCTGATCCTTGGTTTCCTATTTTGTAAAGTGGGGATGTATAATAATATCTCCTTCCTCAGGGTTTATATGAGAATTAAATGAGATTGTGGAGGCAAAGTGATTTATGAGCTGTAAAGTCCTATACAACTGTAAGGCACTTGATGACTGTTCTATTCCGGTCTTCAGTTGAAAATGGAACTGTCTTTAATATAACTTCCATTTTGCAGAATGTTAGCATCTGTGAACAAACACTTAAAGTACATATTTTCTTAAAGTAACCCTATGACATATCTTTGAATATTGAAGACTAATATAAATTATGACTTCCTAACTTATTTTCTTTAATTTTAGATTTTAACATATTGACACCCTGAAAGCTGGACACACAACTTCTGCTTCTGTTGTATTGACCAGAAATCAGCCGCCTGACTCAGGGGCTGGGAAATCTAGCCTTTGTGTGTGTGTGTTGGGGAGGGGGAGGTGGATACGTGATCAGGTAAGTGTATTTCTGATACTGAGGAAGGTAGGACAGATGGCTACCGGGGAAGGTAGGAAAGACACTTGGCAGGCTCTGATGCATGACCTCATAAATAACCTTTCATGGGCACCAGCCCACACTCTTTGTGGCAGGTCAACCCATACTCTGAGAAGATTCCAGAGGTAAGAAAATGGGTGAAGATGGTTCACCAAAAAGAGTCATTAAAATAATAGACATTGATGACATTACAGTAGATTTGGGAGTGAAGGAAGAATGGACAAAGTGCTGTGGTATGGTTATGAGTGTGCATTTAAAAACATGCTGACATCACACACACACACACACACACACACACACACACCCCTTTTATTCACACAGTGGACCTCTCTGGGACAGCTCACTGACTCCTTTCCTGGCTTGACTTTATAGGGAGCTAGGGCAGAGGAGTGGGGGTTAAGGCTTTTTTGAGAGATGGAGAAAACTTCTGATGATTCTCCAGTTACATAATTCATCATATACAAAATTAGATGAGTATGATACATGATAAAGCATGACTATAGACTGAATTGATTGATTTTTGCAAAAAACTTGCCAAAATTCCTACACACACTTGAATATTTATCTTCATCTGAGTGTTTCCTGTCTTCACAAAGACGAACTGAGAATGTTGATGCTGTCATCATTTTGCTGTTGGCCAAAGCTATTTTGGAACTCCTCTTTGGAAAGCTGGGGCATAAACTTTTAAACAACGTAATGGTACAAGGTATATTTTAGGGTTGGTGTTTTGATTGTAGAGAAATTGTTCAACATCACTAAGAGCTAATTTGGGAGACTGGGGGGTGGGGTGGGGATATCTGTTGGGAAACATGTTTATTATTATTTTTTTAAATTTTTTTTTGAGACAGAGTCTTACTCTGTTGCCTGGGCTACAGTGCCGTGGCATCAGCCTAGCTCACAGCAACCTCGAACTCCTGGGCTCAAGCCATCCTTCTACCTCAGCCTCCCGAGTAGCTGGGGCTACAGGCACGTGCCACCATGCCCGGCTAATTTTTTCTATATATTTTTAGTTGGCCAATTAATTTCTTTCTATTTTTAGTAGAGACGGGGTCTCGCTCTTGCTCAGGCTGGTTTTGAACTCCTAACCTTGAGCGATCCTCCCACCTCGACCTCCCAAATTGCTAGGATTATAGGCGTGAGCCACTGCGCCTGACCGGGAAACAATGTTTAAAATTTAAAATAACCAGTAAGGATAAAATCATGTCATTTTCCTGTGATGCTTATGAGATCCTTTTGAGGGAAGTTTTCAAAGATGTGTTAGAAAAGAATGTTTGTGATGATGGCAACACTGCAGGAATAAAGAAGTGTGGGTCTCCTAAGTTGTCTAATTTGAAGAGGATTGATCAGAACCAAATGAGCAAAATCTGAAGTTTGTTACCAATTGAAGGCTTTTCATGAGAGTTATACCTTGTTCTTTTCAGCAATTTGCTTTATTCCATCAGTGGACAATTCTCTTTTCTAGGCCAGGCCTAATTCCAGAACTTTTAAAAATAAACAGTGAAGCAGAAATATCACAGCAAAGATGGAGACTGGGGCATTTTCTTCTCTACTGTCATTCTCTATCTCCAGAGTGTTACATGTCACTTAGTTTCTACTCACATGGGTTTGAGTCCCTGGCTTAAAATAATATTTTCCCCCAAATCCAAGCCATTTGATGGAGAGGCAGCTACAATGGAAACTGCTTGAAATGTAGGTGTTTTTTGGACCCTTTTTATTACCTCCCTGAAGCAGAAATAGTTGACTTTTGTGCAAGCCAGTCATTGACCCATTATCTTAGATGACATGAGGTCAACAGGTACCTCTACAATTTAGAAGCTACATTAAAGTAAATAAGCATAATGTTGGGTAGAAAAGATTTCTTAAAAGAACTCAGCAATCATTACATGGTCTGCTTGTTGCAACATCCAATATTTATCTTGGGGAAAATGCTCATATTTCTTAGTATTACTTATTTAAAAGATACCATGATTTATTAATTATACATATTTATTTCTGTAGGAGAAGAAAAAATCATTAACTAAAAAATGAGAGTGAGTGGGCTTCAAGCCTAGAAAGGGAAATTTGACCAAAGGTCTTCCAGATTTCAGGGCTTTTCCAACTTTAATATGCACAAGAATCAGCTGAGCTTCCGGCTTCTTGCTAGAGATTCTGATTCATAAAGTTTGGATGGAGTCTAAGGTTTGCATTTCTACCAAGCTCCCACAGGATGCTGCTGTTCTGAAGGCCATGCTTTGAGTAGCAAAGATCTCAGGAAACATTTCTTCGCGAAGAGTCTATATTAAAAATGCATAACAATTAAGAAACACAATCTCCCAATTACAACCTAGACACATGCTTGCCACGGTTCATGGCGTTCTGAAGAGTTCAGTTCTGGAAGTCATTAAGAAATACCGCGCGGCAATGTGCTCTTTTCCACGTGTGTAGTGTGTGTGATCAATTAGTGGCAGATTGGAACAGGCGTTGTCTCATTGGTGCGTGGCCCGGAGAGTGAGCCTTTGTAGTTATTTCAGGTGTGAGTATATTTAGTTTTAAAACAATAAGCATCGGGGTATATGGTTTGAGGATCCTAAAACTCGGGGACATATGGCACCTTTGGGAGAGCACGTAAATTTTCAATTTGAGGGAAAAAAGGAACTCTTTGGGTTTAATTAAGAAAGTTGTTAAAAGCAAGAACCCTGTCAGATATTTTGCTTTGATGTTAATTCTTCAACAAAAACAGGGACTTGGGCATGATGGAGATTAAGGTGGTTACAGAAACAACACAAAACATGAAAACAAGGAACTCTCCCTCGTGAGGCCGTCAGGATTTTCTCTTGGTTTGCTGTTCCCACTTGCCCTGCAATATACCGTGTTTGAGCATAATACTTGAGGCCTAGGATTTAGTGTCTAAATGTGCTTTCTCATATTGGAAGAATCAATCTAAATTAATATTAATCTAATTAATGTTTATAATATATCTGGAAATACAGATGCAAGAAAGTGTGCTGTGCGTACACTTCTATATAGAATCAGATCAGAGAGATGATATAGGAGTGTGTTTGGAAAAAAGTCATGTATCAACCTATAACAAGAGTACAAATTCTTTTTCTTCCATGTAGAGCTGTAAGTTATCGCAAATTCCTCCTTGTACGTATTTTCTAAAGATTCTCAGATCGACAAAGAAGTTGAATTGCATTCTGTATATTCTTTGAAGGGTGAACCTGGTGTCTTACAAATCTCATAGATAAGCCCAATTTATATTTTGTGGAACTCTAGTCATACAAAGTATTTTGCAAGCATGAGTCCCATTTTCAAGTGTGTTTGGGAAATATTTCAGACAATATGTTTCTCATTGAAATTCACAGGGCACTGTAGCCAAATAAAGGCTCTGAGACATCCTATGATGAAAAGACTCCTATTTAACTTTGTTCCTCACAGCGGTAAATTATTAACATCCTATGCAACATTTTTGAAAAAGGAAATGTTGATCAAGCTCTCTATATATCAGTGGTGATATTTTATATGATCAAATATCTGTCACTTCTGTGTAGTGTTTGACTGTAGTCATGAAATTTAATTCTATAAAGATTCCAGATAATTTTAGTGAGAAGGAACAACTGGTAGGAAATGCTAAAAAATTCCAAGCCAATTCCAGATCTATAGTATAGTGGTAATTTCCAAACTCCAGCATATAGTTATTAATATAAAACCTATCTCTTGTGGATGTCATCTTTAATCCTTTAGATGGTAACCCCTAAGACAAAGTTCTAGAGTGAAAGATCAGAAACCCAATATAATACTTCCTATAAAGATGCAATTAATACTTTTATTTACTGATTGGCTAAAAACGTTTATAGTGTTGCCTTGAGTTATGGTTACCATAGGCCTTGAATTAGGTGCTTTGGTGAAGACAAAGCAAAATTTTTCAGGCCTTGAAAAATTAACAACATAGAGACACAAGACAGCCTCCCTTGAAAAGTTAAATAACAATAAAGACCATGTAAATCTAAATGCCACATGCATGTTATAGACATTTTAGACGGTGGCTATTTAGAGAAAAAATAATGTTGCAAGCTCCTGGAGGGTGAGAACATTTCTCATCCCTTTGTTCACTCTCAAACCCTGCCATGGATTACATTGGTTGGCCTGAGTAGTCAGGGAAAGCTTCATAGAGGACTATGGGCTTGAAAACAGTCTCCTCTGCTGGATCTGTGGGTTCAAATTTTCTTTGGTTTAGGTTATACTAGTCACCGCATGGCAAAAGCAATTGTCGCAGGGACAAGTAGAAAGATTAGATGTCTTATATGAGAGGATCTCCAAGCTAAACCAACAGGGCTACAGCATTCAACAAACAAGCCTAATTGGCAAGAGATACGGATGCATTCTTTAAAGACAGGTGTCACACCTTCTGCAACTTGAAAATGGCCCCTAATGGCAAATAGAATCATCAGATCCAATGAGTAATTTGTCTTTGTGCAAAATGGAGGAAGAATTCATGCAGGGCCATATTCGACCTCTTTTCAAGTATTATATGCAGTGTCCACTTCTATAATTACCAATCTTGTTGATCTTAAAACTATCACCCTGGGTCTCCCAAATGATATCTCAGGTCCTACAGCCATTGTACATCTTCCATAAATGTATCTGTTTTGCAGGGTTTATTTTTTTTATTTTCTCTGGAATTTAACAGGAACATCTTTCCTTTGTTTCTGTGGATTCAAAGGTACTCTTAATTTTTACTTTCACTATGTCTTTTTCTCTAACTTGGGATTAATTACAGAGCGATCTCTTGACAAAGAGAATAAGAAAGAAGAATGAAGAATCATTTCAGCCCAAGTGAACAACACTAGTCGCTTAAAATAATCTGTTACTAGGGGAATAATTGGTTTCGGTCAGTTCTCTTTTGCTCATTACTTCACGCAGGTGTTCAGATCTCGCCATTCCCATATATCCATTGTGTTGCCTTTGACTGTATTTGTTCAACTCTTTGGAGGATAGTGGACCACAGAGAAGAATCTGATGAATGGGGGATGTGAGAGAGTAGAGGACAGTATTGTCCATGGGATTGCTATGTTGTGGGGATTTGGGTGTTTCAAGAATGAGTTATACCTATTGGTCCTCACTGTCCTTTGTGACTGGCTGTGACATCTTTGTCGAATCACTGAACCTCTCTGTGCTTCCCTCTCCTTATGGTGAGCTTTGAATGATACTGCTTACTAATTTGTAGCAGCTTTTTATGATCCCTGGATGCTGTAAATTGCTTGTTATTAACAATAATTGCCTACAGATTTTTTTTCAAACCATTTACATGAAGAATCTTTGCAATATGAGGTTAAATTATAGTATGCTAATAGTCAATCAATGTTGAACAGTAGATTGCTTTTGTATACTGAGCTGCCACACTTTGGCTGCTCGAAGCAAGTGCATTCTTCTTCACACTCATGTTATTTCTGGTTCAGCTTTGCTGCTGTCTGGACATGAGGGAACCAAAATCTTCTACTCTACATAAGCTTTTTTCCACACTTACATTGTGCCATCGTGGTTCGGAAACCACACGTGTATCCACCTTCCTGAAAAAGTGATGGACACATTCCTACATAGGTTGTGTGCAGCTGCGGTGAGACATTATCAGAATTCTTGGGAACAAAGAAAGCTCTGTGCTGAAACATAGCTTAAAGGAATGGCATTCAGCATGAGGAAATTTGCAGGATTCTACCAAAAGGGGAGTTTGTATAAACTAAATTACAACCAAGAGCATTATAAATAAATCCAACTTTTATAGGATATATAAAACAGAGAAACAGCAGAGAGTGACTAAAAATGCAAGTGACCTGATCTGTGTTTCTGACCTTTTTTGAAGGATCTGTGGTAGATGAAAATGAGGCAGGGGCTACTGGAAAGGTATTTTGGACAAAATTTACTATTTCTCTTCTTTGGCCAAGAAATTAAGTCAATTAACGGACTTCGTTATAAAACTGCCAAGTGTAAAAAACTGAGGCAAAAAAGAAGCCCTGATCATAGTCCCTTATCTTGAGAAACTTACCAATTTGTTGATGAAACAAGACAAACACCCAAAAGGGAAACCCTAGTTACATTTCCCTTTAGGTTGTGAATCAGTAGATTTCATGAGGAAGTGTGTCTTTAATGGAGACTCCTTTAATCTAGAGGAGACTATCACAGAGCCTGAGTTCCCAGGAGGTGGAAAATCATTGCCAGGAGTTCAGAGGCTTTATCTAGTTCATCTCCAGCATCTGCGAGAGTCTCTGTCATATGACAGATGGTTAATAAATATTTCTTGAATGAATAGCTTAATGAATAAAAGCGGAAGGAAGCAGCAGGATTATAGTAAATACCATTTGGGGTATATGTTCAGAGGAGTGTGATTTCCTTTGTTTACCAGCTGAAATGGGTTTGGCTACAAGAACAGAAGACCTAACAGCAGAGGAAACGCATAGAGATGTTTTATCTCATGAAGTCCAGGGCAGACCAGACCAATACCATCAGTTCATTCTGTGTTTCTGCTCTGTCATCCTTAGAGCATAAACTTTGTCCTCATTGCAGGCATCGCATGTTCACAAGATGGCTGTTGCAGTTATAAACGTCACATCTGTGTTCCCATCAGAGGAAGGGAGATGGAGCAATAGAATGAGAGGAAAAGGCTAAACTGCAAAGGACTTTTTCTCCTAGGGAGGCTTTGCCTTTTAATTTTGCCAGTTTCTTCTTTCCACAAGGATTCTTGTGGCATTTTCTTGTCCAGAATCATGTCAGGATGCTGCTTCTAACTCAACTGAGGCTGAGAGCAAGTGTTTAGAATTCTGATCTCCACAGTAGAGGAAGAGATGGGAAAAGGGAATTGAGAAAGGATGTTGAGTGAACCATCCCTTAGTGTCTGCAACACTGCTCCTCTGTGATTTGTTGATAGTTCACAGGATTGGACACTTGAATGTCATGTTTGAATCACACAGGAGCTGCCATGAGGTGATAGATAAGTGGCTAGCCGCCCCAAGCGTTCTGGGATTCTAGAGTCAGAGGGAGTCAAGTGAGTTCCGGAGGATGGCTGGAACTGCAATATTTATGAGGGCTCCAGCATCACCAAACTGCTGTTGGTGACTCTGGAAAAGACGAGAAATCTGGTCTTTGGCAGAGAGTACAAAATAGAGCAGACACTTGAGAGAAGTAGGGAAACAGAGAGAAATATGACTTCCTATTGCTGGGTCTAATCCCTCCCTGAGATCCAATGTCCTTGAATCTTTTTAATAAAATCTCCTCTCCTAACCTGCCTTTTTAAATTTCATCCAAAAGCTTTTTATCATGTAATGGCATCAAAAGATTACATTCAATGGGTATAAGCTTTCTTTCAGGGATAATGAAAATGTTCTAAAATTAGATTATGGTGATGGTTGTATAACTCTGTAAATGTACTAGAAACCATTAAATTATGCACTTTAAGTGGGTGAACTATATAGTGAGTAACTTATATCTCAATAAAGCTGTTTAAAAATTGATATTCACTGCAACTCAAACTTGAGAAGATATATATTCTTTAATTTATAAGACTCATTTAATAATCTTCCTAAATAAATCCTTACCTTTCTGGGTATCAGGAAAAAATATTTAACTTTATATTTGCGGTTAACTGTATCTCAGCATTTTTAGGTTCAGATCATCTTTATTGGATGGTTTGGCCTCTTTTGAGTAAATGCTTAGCCATTTAGATTTCTCACCCTTTCAATATTTGGGTAGTGTCTGTGGACGTTCACAGGTCTCTGCTGGTGATGGTTTGGTCTGCACGCTGTATGGTGCCTAGTGGGGTACCCTGCTTTCATCTGGTCCCTTGAAACATATTCAGGCACTGACTGTTCTAGACTGTGATCCTTGCTTTTGGCCTCTAATTGCTAAATCCCTGCACACAAAGGCCTTTTGTCCTGACCCAGATTTCTGCTGGTTCACTATCTTTAAAAGTCTTTTGAAGTCCTCCCTCAATGCAAAAATCATCAACTCAACTCAAACCTAGCTTTCAAGATTATTTTTTAGTGCAGACTCAGAGAAATTCTACTTTGATTGTCAAAAGCTGACATTTTCCAAGATTGACCAGAAGCAGAAAGGAAAGAACATCAATAATCTAAATTAGAAATGAAACAGGAGAAGTCACAACTGATATCATAGGAATACAAAACATTGTCTTTGAATACTATAAAAATCTCTATACCCAAAACCTTGAAAAAACATGGAGGAAATGGACAAATTCTTAGTAACACACAACCTCCCTGGGCTCAATCAGGAAGAAATAAAATTCCTGAACAGACCAATATCAAGCACCAAAATTGAAGCAGTAATAAAAAATCTTCCAATAAAAAAAAGTCCCAGACCAGATGGGTGCATACCTGAACTTTACCAAATCTACACAGAAGAACTGGTACAGTAGAAATTATTCCACAACATTGAGAAGGATGGAATCCTTTCCAACTCATTCTACAAAGCCAATATCACCTAGATACCAAAACCAGGAAAGGACACAACAAAAAAAGCAAACTACAGACCAATATTCCTAATGAATACAGATGTACAAATTCTCAATAAAGTCTTAACAAACTGAATTAAACTGCATATCAAAAAAATAATTCCTGACCAGGTGGGCTTCATCCCAGAGACACAAAGATGGTTCAACATATGCAAATCTATAAATGTAATTCACCATATAAATAAAAGCAAAAACAAAGACCATATGATCCTATCAATAGATGAAGAAAAGGCATTTAATGAAATTCAGCACCTGTTTATGATAAGAACACTTAACAAAATAAGCATAGATGGGACATTCCTTAAAATTATTAATGCCATATAGGGCAAACTCACAGACAACACCATACTGAACAGGAAAAAGCTGAAATCATTCCTGCTTAGAGCTAGAACCAGACAAGGTTGCCCACTATCTCCACTTCTATTCAACATAGTGTTGGAAGCCCTTGCCAGAGTATTCAGAAAAGAGAAGGAAATCAAGCGTATCCAAATGGTGGCAAAAGAGGTCAAGCTGTCACTCTTTGCTGAAGATATGCTATTATATCTGGAAAACCCCAAAGATTCAACCAAGAGACTCCTGGAATTGATAAATAAATTCAGCAAAGTCTCAGGATACAAAATCAATGCACAGAAATCACTAACTTTCATGTACTCCAATAACAGTCAAACCGAGAATCAAATCAAAGACATAATACATTTCACAATCGTATCAAAGAAAATCAAATATTTAGGAATATATTTAACTAAGGAAGTGAGAGGTCTGTATAAGGAGAAATACGAAATACTGCCCTTGGGATATGTCTTTGTGCTCCTTCCACTTCTATCTTGTCCACTGAGGAGCCAATGGGAAGTCAGTTTTGCAGCTTATTTTGCATCCTTCTTCATTCTTGCAGACATCCTTGCAAGGAATGTGCATGAGCCTTAAATACCTAAAATGGTGAGTTACATATCCAAGAATACTTAGAAGTCACCTGAATTTATTATAACCATAAACACACTATACCACAATGGTTAAGAGTATGGACTTTGATAAGCTCATGTTTGAACTCAATCCTGTAACCCCTCAACTACACTCTTGGCTCTACCATTGTTGGGTTCTTAATTTGAGCCTGACACTGTGTCAAGAAGTTTTAAATATATGGCAAGCATATTCTAAAATTTCATAATCCATGAAGGTAAATTTCCTTTTAGCACCTAAATCACAATAATTCAAACCTTCATTCTACTTGATACCTGAAAAGCCAATCTTTTACTTAGTATTTTTAGAAATCTCTAAGGGAATACTTAAAACCTATTCCTCAAATCTAATAATCTAATCCCATCTTTAATCTTCCTAGGAACACCTGCTCATGGCCAGGGCTGTATGCTGCCTGGATTTCAAGACTGGATTCTTTTTTTTTTATCACTTCACCCCTTGTGTGGGCCTAGAATCACCTCTGATACCCCTCAAAGGAAATGCAGAGATTAAACTTCTATCAAAGTTCTAAGAAATGCCTAATGAAAAAAGCCAAACTAGATCACTTCTAGATCTAGTACAGATCTATCTTTGAGGATCCTGGAGGGTAGCTGCCTATCCTGTTCTTAGTCTATGTGCAACAGGGAGGCTCACTGAGATATTTATCCTCCCAGTAATCTAGAGACAATTAACACGAGGTCTTTGCTGGATTTCCTGCAAAGATGGCCACCATCTGTCCTTTCCATCCCTCTATGTGCATGCCATCTTTCCAATCAAGATGTAAACTCCATTTGCATTACCCTTATATCTAGGCTGGTCTTGCAACTTGCTTCAGCTAACAGGATGTGGTGCACACACATATGAAACACAAAATTGAATGACTATCTTCTTGACAAATGAAAATAAGAGATTTGCATTGATACCAAAACTAGGTCAGGTAGCCACTTGTGTACATGAAATAATTATTTTAGTTTAATTGCAAAGAGTTATAGAATTTCATTGCAGCCTGTATGCAGAATAAAAGATAGCTACATTCTTCAAAATTGACAGTGTGCTGTTTGCTGGTCCTCAAAGTTGCAGCAGTGGTCACGTGTGGGTGATAAGATCTGGGTGAGTGAAGGTCGCACTAGACCTTCTGGAAACACAGCAGGCTGTCCCTGAGTCCATCCTCATACACAGAAGAGCTTTCTGCATTAGTTAGTATGTGTCACGCCGGGCCACATCATCTGGGCCAGGTGTACTCCTCAATCTTGGAGTTATGCAATGTATTGTAAACTGCAGAGTTCTGTACAATCAGGCATAGACAACAACCGCGCTTGGGCTACACATGGACTCTGCAGTGAAATATAGCCCGTGCCCAGGACATCACCAAACTCAGGACTGCGAAACTAAAACAAAAGCCACCTTTCAAAATTCAGTCTGCTTCTTGAAAAAGTAGACTGATGGTGTCTTGTATAATGAGATGTGCCAATGATTTCTTCTTAAACAAAAACATACACCGGGAGAAAACTGAAAAGTAGGATTTACAAAATTATATATAATTACAGAGCAGTGAGGCTGATAATTCATACATGACTCTCACTCCCCATAACTCACACGCATAGACTTAACTTTCCACTGCCGGAAAGTCCTTCTGGTTATTCATTGTTTAAGTACAGGTGGGATTGTAAAACTATTCAGAGAGCTAGATATTAAAATTTCTAACCAAGAAAACTATGGTAGGTAGGTATATTTTTAAAAATATGCATAAAATGGTTTATGTTTTTAATCTAATATAAACAAAATGATGATCATTTTAGAAAATGTGGAAAATACAGAAAAGAAAAAAAGAAAAAATGAAAATTACCCACCCAAAAGTCTATAATGCTTTTTAATGACCACTAACATTTTGATCTATTATCTTTTTTACATATGTATTTGTTAATATTATATATTTTATGAGTAAATATATTTTTAGAGCCTAGAATTATTAGCATAGTAAAGCGAATATTTTATCATATTTTTAAATATGTTTCACAAATTGGATCAATTGATATGTAAACTAAATTGATTTCTAAAATAATAAAACCAATTTATACTTCCACCTGAAATGTTAAAGAATATGTATCACTCTTAGACCTACAAGCCCTATTAATAAATATTTCACTTTAAACAAATAAAACTTGGTACCACTTCAAATTGTAAGAAATCTTCCTGTGATTACTAAAAGTTTGAATTTTTTAATGTACTTACTGATCAATTATATATCTTTCATGAATTACCTGGTTTTGCCCTTTGTACAGTTTGGAAGAGGAGAGAATTAAAGATTTTACTTGTGTCTTATGTTTGGTAAGATCTCTTCCTGTAAAAAAGAATAATAAACCTTTGTCTGTCATTTTTTGCAAGTGTTTTTCTCAGTTTGACTTTTAGCTTTCGTATGGTCATTTTCACTCACAGAAATGTAATTTTCTTTAGTGTTCAAATCGCAGGAACTTGGAAAGACCAACAAATGTGAATGCATAAGTAAATAAATCTTTCTCATCAGGAAATTCTTGGCATAGCTAGGACCTGGGAGTGTGTGTGTTTATGTACGCAGGTGGGCGGCTGGGCTGCTGGTGCTCAGCCAGGCGTGCCCGCCCTGACCTCACTCCAAGGATCTCCCCCTACTAGGATGGCCACGCTTACCAATGCGTTTGCTGCAATTGCTTTAAGGAAAGGCTTGAGGCAGGTTAGGCGCCCTTTTTGCTGCTCAGATGTGGATAACCTTGTGAAGGATCCACTTAGAGAGAGAGTTGCTTAAAATAAAATGGGAGGAAGACTTTTAAGAGATGAAACATCTGTGATAAACTCATTTTCTGTGTGAGCACCAATGGAGATGCCTGTCTAGGTCGGCTGAGCAGCATTTCTATAGCAGTCGAAAATTCATTTCATTTCATTATTGGAACTGTTCAAGCACCCCGGTTTGGATCAGGGAACAGCTTCTTAAACCTGCAGGAAGCTCATTTACCCCTGCCGAGGCTCCAGCTCCCTTTCTTATGGGAAGGTGGAGATGGCGGGCTTACAAATCCTGGCAGAGAGATATATATGTATATGTGATGTGGACTGAAGGAGCATAAACATTTCCCATGTTCCTCCATCTCTAGCAGCCTTAATATTATCCTTTTTCTGTTTTATTGGGGTCTGTTTCAAGGCTGCTTTCCCAGTCCTCTCATCCATTAAAAATACTGCTCTGCGTGCATTAGTAAACAAAGAAGTGCCTCTCAGGTGGTGTGCGCTGGGACAAAAAACAGAGCATCAGTTCTCTCAACAGCCAACAAAGACGCAAGTTGGAGTATTTTTCAAACAGCAAACACTGATTAAGAAAACTTTTAAAGAATCCCAGATGGCATTTACAGATTCAGAACTAAATTAATGGAGGGGAAAAGAATCCATATAATTTGAAGGCTTTGAAATGAAAGCCGTAAGACTTTTAGTTGTTCCTCGACTGTCCACACTCCTGGGCTCCAAAACCATAACTACAACTGCGTCCTCATATGCCCCATGTCAGAGAAGGCACCAAGAAGCCAGTACGTACCAGAAAGAGGCTGACTAAGTGTTACTGGCACAGGGGAGGCGGGCACGCTATGGGTGGATGGGGGGTGCATGGTGACCGGGGAGACACCCAGATGCAGGTAGCAAAAGAGGTGCAGCCAGTTAGGGCAACGTGGTATCCAGAGAGCAGAGTGGTCAGAAGAGGGTGGCAGCCCAGACAGTCAGCTGTTGTGGACCAGGCACCAGGCAGGTGGGCCCCCGGTCAAGGTGAAGAAGTTTAAAAGTAAGTACCTCCACACAGGGGGACTCAGAGCAGGCCTTCACCTCTGGGTCACTGGCAGGAATAGGCCACGATGCCTCCCATGGCAGGAGCACTGGAGTATGGACCCAGACACAGGAAACCGCGTCAGGCTCCCATCAGAGATGGCGTCCAAGGAGGGCAGCAGCCCTCAGCGTGTCTTGGGTTCTGGCCTCTTCTGTCCACTCCACTAAATATAAGATTAATCTCATGGCTCTGGGATGCTAAGTCTGCAGGAGAAAAGGAGTCCAGCAGGGCTATGCTTAAATCCACATAATAATAACGTGATTAGGTCCCACTGTTTGTAGGAGAGTAACACTAAAAATACTGAATTAATAGTATTTTACTAATTTTCCATTTCTAGCAGATTGAGGTTTTCTTTTTTTTTTAAATTGAACTTTCATGTAAGCTGATTAAATATCCTCAATGAAAAGACCACATTGGGAATTTGTAGGCAAGGTAAGAAGTAGAGGGGTGGGAATCGGAAGCCAACATGAGCTGGAAGAATTTTAGCATTCACATTGTTAGGTTTTAAAGGCCATATTATATTTATTTTGCACCACAGTCTATTTCTTTCCTCCACGGAGTTTATGCATCATGACACTGCACGGAGTGCCGGGCCCTCGTTAATGTGCGTTGCTGGACTAGAGATGTCCCAGGAAAAGCAGGGGAATGGGCACGGTGGATCAGCCACTGGGATGAGATTCAGGAAGAGCTGGACTCTGCTTTGTGGGATAAATGACTGGGTCATGGATTGATGGAGGGCAGTGACAGAAACACAACTGTGGCAGATGCCCTTGGTTGAGCATTGACTATAGACGTTGCATGGAATGTTTCATGTGCATTGTTTACAGAATGGATACTGTTTACAGAATGGATACTATGAGATGCATAGTTTTTTTTAATGCCCACTGACAAATGACAAAACCAAATCTCAGGGCAAATAAGAAACATCCCACCATCACGGGAGTGATGGGTAGAGCTGCACATGGTACCTAGATCTCTCTGACTTGGGAGCGCATAGGGCTATACACTCTCGAGTGTCTTTTGTGTCTGGTACCATTTATTCTATGTAGTATCGTGCTTAACCTGATGGATTCACTGCTGTACTGAAAGTATAAGATCACATAGCTTGTCAACAGAGTTGGGATATTTTATTTGAATTCCCAACCTTCAACTGATTCACCCTTTGCCTGCGTGAAATTCGTAAGATGGCTACATTAACATTTCTTTTAATGCTCTTTTTAAAAAGAGTACATTTTTAAGCACGGAAATAATGCATTTAAATGTGCTCTATAAAATGTGCGTTTGTTTATAATAGACCAAGAAAATTGCAAATGCAAAAGTACAAATTGTTTTAGACACAGCCATTTTTGTACTTATAGTACATATAACGGCCTAAAATAGACATTTTAGTGTATATGTGCTGAGAAATGTGTTTTTAAATGTTGACTTGTAATGTAGACATATCGAAAAATTTTCATTAATGGCATATATATCCCAGTTATTACCTATTTCTCAAATTAGAATAATATCTACCCCATTTTAATGACCGATATGGAGCAATTCACACTTATGTAATTTATGAGTAGGAAGCAAAATGGAAAATAAATGTACAAAATGTTAAGTCTGCTACCTCAAAAGACAAACATCTTTATAACATATAGTTGAACAATTGCATTTATAGTCTGATCTAACAATAAAGGTGGAGATGGAGAGAAAGAAAAAGAGGAAGGTGAAACAGCAGGAAGGAAACAGAAATAGAATTAATGGTAGGCGTTGGGGGGAATAACATTTATTTATCCACATGACAAATAAAAATGAATGATTTTTTGGCAGAAATATTTCATTAAGGTAGGACTGTGCCTTTTTTACTCATTTATATTAGGCTTAAATGCCAGAAAAATGTTATTATTTTGCCTACTCTCATTTATTAAAATCATTTTTAAAATGTAGTTCCCAGACATCCATCTGTCAGATCAGGAAATAAGCTAATTTTCTCTTTCTTTCTTTCTTTCCTTTTTTTTTTTCAAATATGCTCGAAGAAATTAGGTAAATGAATGTAATGAAATTTATTATATATTTTCTTCACTATATAAGAATACAAATGCTTATCAGAAAAACTTTTGAAATGCAGAACAATAGAGAAGAGATATCTGTATTCTCACCACCCAAATAAAACAAACCAAAACATCTTGATGAATTTTCTTCCTTCCAGTCTTTTTTCCCCCCATAACCACTTATAGGGTTAAACCAACATTTTTGCAACCCATTAAAGTATCCAGAATTCAGTAACTATTAGGTGTATCATTCTTATTTCCCCCAGATTGAAAAGAAGCCACAAAATGCTTCAGGAACCCTTAGTTCATGCATCTTGCTCTGAGTCCAATAGAAATGATGTTTTAGCTAAACGGAGTTAATTTCAACCTTGCATCCCTCACTGCTTTTGATGTATCCAACCATATGTGTGACAGAGCAGAGCTTCGATATACTGTTCCCAAGCCTCTCTCCCAAGTGCATTGTAATGATGATGGAACCATGAAGGCAGCGTCAATGAAGAAATCGCACGACTCAGACTGTCAGTGAAGAATAAATCTAATGAACTCAATGTCTCAGCAGGTATCCATTGGTTCCAAAATTGGAACATAGTACATGGTAAGAATTTCCTTCCCTGGAGACAGTAGCTAGTGACATGTCTGTTTTGGTTCCATTAGCTTAGTTTAACGTGTAAGTTGTTCCCTGCACTACTTAGCCTTTTACCAAAGATTGATGAGAAAATCGTCTACATAGTCCAAATGAAGGGAAAAATTGGTCATTCTGTGGGGAATTCAGGTTCTATAGAAGCAGCCTTGGCATCTGAATGTGTACCTCCGTTACCCGACTTTAAGTTTGTGCTATGTGATTGGTTGAAAGAGGACTGGCGGGGAGGGCGTCTCAAAAGTTCTGGTCAGACCCTCAGGTTACACCAATAGCCTGACCTTTATTCTGTGGTCAGCAGCTGAGGCATGAAAGAAGTTATTCTACATTTGAGGATGGAGCATTTATATTAATTACAACTGACATGGTTTACAGACTTAAACACTATACACTCGAACAAATGATGTATGCTTATTCACATGTTAGCATTTGGTGCCCTCATGCACGGGTGGACAGCTCTATGCAGGAAAATAGGATGAGAGGTTTTGTAGCTTTGGCCAATGTATCCTACGGAATCAGTGACTTCTTCTTCAGGAAAGTAGTTCTGGCTTGATGTTTTATATGACTTTTTGTCTTAGGAAGGTGCTACGGAATTAAACTTCCCAAAGACTACATAACCCAATATAGAACATCATTTAGTCATTATCTCTGAGTAGACTATATCTTCACATATTTCCCAATTGGTTGTCATTTACTTTTAGCTAATCAGAAATTGAGATTCTGCTGACTTCTCCAGGTTCTATTTTCTTTGCTTTAGTCATCTTATAGTTAGCATAGTTAGCGTCAACATTTTTGATGTGCACATATATACATATTTTTAAGAATTGTATATAGCATCACTGATTAGTTTCCATAAGTGTTTTATTATTGCCTTGGAGCATGGACCCACACAGAAGGAAGACTGCATTGCTTGTTTTCCTTAGTTGAAAATATAAAACATTGTATTTACTTTCTTTTCCATACCTTTTCCTTTTCCCTTCAGTGAAATCCCTCCTCTTGACCTCAGATAAACCAAGTGTTGTTTACTCCTTGATGTTGTTCTGCTTAGGTAATCACTTACTTCTACAGTGGTTACTACTACTCTTTTGCTTGCTAATCAGTGAATCAGGGTCATTTCTCGGACAGTCTCTTCCTTTAGTACTTTTCTAAGTATTGCCTTTCCTTCAGCTACCATATATTCTTCCCTGGTTCCTTGCATTGTCTTTATGGTCTAGACAAGAGGATGGCAAACTTCTGTTGAGGGCCAGGCAATAAAATATTTGAGAAAAAAAAATATTTGCTTGCCCTAGGTCTTTTGCAACTATTCAATTCTTCCATTATAGCACAAAAACAGCTGTGAAAAATACGTAAATAAATGGGTTTAGCTATGTTCCAATAAATAACATTTTATTTGCAAAAAGAGGCAGCAAACTGGATTTGGCCTGCAGGCCACAGTTTGCTGACCACCACTCTCTGGACTATTACCTACCAAGACATACTTGCTCTTATCCCCACAGCATTTTGGCATATTAAGAATTTATAAATATATACTTGCTCAATCATATTTATTATTAGTCACAAGGAAAAGCTAATAATAACATTTCTTGAACACTTAAATGTCCTATGATCTGTGTTAAGCATGGTACATGAATTATGTCATTTAATCTGTACAAAGGCTTTGTGAAGTGGATTCTAATATTAGTCTTATTTTACAGATGAGGAAACTGAAGCATAGAGGCTTTAAGTATCTTGCTTAATTTAAGAATGCCAGGTAAAATGAATTCACATGGGCCACATCCAGAGCCCACTCTACAAAGCACTGTGCAGTTCTGCCTCCATACACCAGAACGTATGACTTCAGGTGTGAGACCTATAAGCCAATGATGCCGTGGTCAAAATAGCCCTTTGAATTTGTTCTGATTAGCTGTGGCCAAAGAAGTGACAACACTGACGTTGTTGATTATCCAGTCCTCAATAATTTTTTTTTTTTTTTTTAAAGACAGGTCTCATTCTGTCTTCCAGGCTGGGGGGCAGTGGTGTGATCATAGCTCACTGTAACTTCCAATTTTGGGACTCAAGTGATCCTCCTGCTTCCTGCCTCAGTGTCCCAAGTAGCTGGGACTATAGGTGCATACCACCACACCTAGCTAAGTTTTAAATTTTCTGTAGAAATGGGGTCTTGCTATGTTGCCCAGTTGGTCTAGAACTCCTGGCCTCAAGCAACCCTCTGCCTTGGCCTCACAAAGTGCTAGGATTAAAGGTGTGAGCCACTGTACCCAGCCTAGTCCTCAATGATCTTAAAGATTAAATATCACTAATTCAGAGACTACTATAAAGCATCTTAGCCATGGTAACTTCCTTTTCTTTTTCTTTTTTTTTTTAACAACTTTATTGAAGTATAATTTACATGCCATGCAATTAATCCATTTTAAGTGTACAATTAAATGATTATTAGTAAATTTACCAAGTGGTACAGCTATTCACACAAATCAGTTTTAGAACATTTCCTTCCCCCTATTGAGAATTCCCATCCCCAAATACATTTCAAGCATGCCCCTCCCCTCCAAAATGCTCACCATATCCCTCAGATGTGGGTCTACCCCCCCAATCCCCGAATCCCTGGTGGACACCACCACCATTTGAGCACTGTAGTGTTAATCAGTCAGTACCAATTTGATGGCGAGTACATGTAGAGCCCATTCTTCCGGTCTTGCGTCACCTCACTTTGAATAATGGGCTCAAGTTCAATCCAGGATAATATAAGCGGTGCTAGTTCACTGTCGTTTCTTAAAATTGAGTAATATTCCATTGTAAACATATACCGAATTTTAGTAATCCACTCATGAATTGCCAGGCGCTTGGGTTGTTTCCATGACCTAGCAACAGTGAATTGTGCTGCCATAAATATTCGGGTGCAGATGTCTTTATTATAGAATGTCTTATGCCTTTTCTTTTTCTTGAGGCCTTTTGATTATCTATATAGAACTGAAGGGAAGACCTAGCTGTTAATTGAAAACATAGTTTATTCCATAAAGCACTGAACTAATTGTTTAGTTTTCCATTCACATGATTAATATAGGCAGCAACAAAGGCAATTTGTAGATTTTGGCAGAAATTTTGGTCTGGAGTAACACATCCTCAGCACATACTCTGACTGAGAACAGTGGATAGCATGTTCTTTCTTTGCTTTGTAGAA
This sequence comes from Lepilemur ruficaudatus, assembly GCA_963574885.1. NCBI lineage: Eukaryota > Metazoa > Chordata > Mammalia > Primates > Lepilemuridae > Lepilemur > Lepilemur ruficaudatus. The sequence goes on from CAUYRT010019377.1 coordinate 49,250, forward strand.
TGTAAATAGAAGATGAGGGATCATGTATCTATATTAAATCTCTAGTGCAGCGGTCCCTAACCTTTTTGGCACCAGGGACTGATTTCATGGGAAACAATTTTTCCACGAACCAGGGGGAGGGGGAGGGATGGTTTTGGGATGATTCAAGTGCATCTTGATTCAAGATGATTTATTGTGCATCTTATTTCTATTATTATTACATTATAATACATTAAATATAATAAAATTATTATACACCACACCATAATGCAGAATCTAATTCTGTTGCTGATCTGACAGGAGGTGGAACTCAGGCGGTGAAGCCAGTGATGGGGAGCGGCTGTAAATAGAGATGAAACTTTGCTCTCTTGCTGTCCACTTCTCACCTCCTGCTGTGCAGCCTGGTTCCCAACAGGCCATGGACTGGTATCCATCCACGACCGCTGGTTGGGGACTGCAGTTCTAGGGGACCCCCTTGTCTCTGTGATAAATAAACGCATCTTTAAGAAAAATCTCATTCTGTACAAGAAAGCTTTTTTTAAAACGTGAAATAGTTCAAGAACAGCCTAGTCATGAAAATACCCTCAGAATTTTTGAGGAAATGTCTTTATGCAAGATAAATAAATGGATGAATGTCTTTGATCATCTATTATTGATGTAAAACAGTTATTGGCCGGGTGCAGTGGGTCATACCTATAATCCCAGTATTTTGAGAGACCGAAGTAGGAGGATCGTTTGAGGCTGCAGTGAGCTATGATTCTGCCACTGAACTCCAGCCTGAGTGACAGAGCAAGACCCTGACTCACAGAAAAATGTATTAATTGCTTAATATGCACAGGCATTTTTAAATATGGAATAAACAGGCTATATAGCATATAATTTAAAAAAAACCCCAATAACCTTTGCAAAACAACCCTGATTATAAAAAAAGTGTTTATTGTAGAAAATCTGAAGAATAAAGAAAGGATTGAGGGAAATATTTAAAAACTACCTCTAATTTCTCATCCAAAGAAAACCATTGTTACTAATTTGATGTGTTTCATGATCTTCGGTGCATACTCTGCATGTGTATTATTATTACAGAATATAGCTTTACACCCTCTTTTTCCATTCAACATTATAGAGTGACCATTTTCCATACCTTTAAATGTCATGCAAAAGTATCATTTTTGTATATCATTTAAATTGCACATTTTATTCTAACTCCTGTCCACTAGATATTGGCTTTCCTTCACACAACTATCTGGTACTCACTTGGAATCCTCGTAACAATAGTTTCTTTACAAAATGAGAAAAGTTGAGCCCTTCTCATTAAAATGATTAAAATAAAAACATGGGTTTAACTTTGGTTATCTGGAAAATTCACTTATGCAAAACTTATAATGGTAAATAAATGAGCTGTTAATGAATGCAGATCATGTCTTGCCCAAAAATGTCTGTCTACATGATAGAGTATAATCACTATTTTTTTTTACGTCAATGCAGAGAAGAAGAAGCTGTGGTGTCAATAAATCTACATTTTAAATTGAAAATTTACAGGACTATAGGTATATAGGCCACATAAAAAGTAAGTTGCTTACTTGGGAAAATTAATTAAAATGAATAATCGCCGCAATTCAGATATTCAAGCATTTTTTTCAAATTAGCACTTTTAATTTTATCACTCCCTTCCCTTTCAAAATACGTACACCCACACAGCAACACACAATACATAGACAACAAACAGATTCACAAATACACACTCATATTCCTGAATTAGTGAATCAATCCTACATTTTGCTACAGAGTTAATTGTAAGATTTAATGACAGATATTTTTCATGTCTTGTCATATCTAACTTCTATCATCACGTACATATGGCGAATTTTGGTGCAGAACCGTGACCAGATTTTTCAAAAGCACCAATCAAAACATTTTGATCTTTCATTTAATATAAGCAATAAAACCCCTACTTTACCTTTTTTTTGGTAACTTCTTAAAACATGTGATTTGGGGGAGGTTCAGTGTATCAAACAACATCTTGAATCTCTCTGCTTTTTTTCCCTCTCCTCGAAGGTTCTTTATCTTGAAATTCAGCTCAAATTCTGAGTCTCACTAAAATTCAATTTAGTCGTTAATCCCATACGGGGATACAATAGCTGCTACACATTCTGGCAGACTCAAAAATCCACAAATTTTTAGTTTTAATAATGTTTTCCCTGTCTCTAATTTCCTGTGTAAGAAAACATTCTCTTGGACAATTACCCCCGTAATGGCCTTGCCAGAATCAATTTCAACGTTAGCTGTCTCAGAGAGTTCAGTAGCAGTCTGAGATTTTTTTCTTCCTATAATTTTCATTTTACTGCACAAGAAACCTAAGTTTCTTTTTTCATTGCCATCTCAACTGCTTTCACATATTGTTAAATATACATAGAACATGTATGTACTAGAATTATGTATTAGTACAATATTCAGGCTGTCTCCAGCTTACAAATGGGTTAAGTTCTAAAAGCCCTTCTCTCAGTTAGAAATTGGAAGCATCCTATACATTTAATGCTATGGTAGTAGCATAAAGGGTGGATTCTGAGAAAAACAAAATTAAAAAAGTTTAAACCCTACTGCATCAGTGTAAAGCACTTTAAGCAATATTTTAATGGCATCTAGCTCCTAGTGATATGGAGAAATTCATTCTGAATTCCAGTAATAGATACCGCAAACACATCTCTCCCCATCTGGTGGCTTCTCTGCAGGGGACATAAGGAATGGCATGTGGGGTTAGGTGGGAAGAGGCAGCATAGGCATAAATAATCCCTATCGCCACTATCTTGTTAGCACTCTACAACTTCAAAAAGAAAGACGTCTCTCCAGAACAATCCGACTCTAGAGGTTCCCAACTGAGAAACGAAAAATAAGTTTATTCAGAAGAAATGGGAGATCTAGTCTTCAATATAGTCATAGGCCTGGTGTTAGTATATCAGATCTTTCCATTTTTCCACTGAAAAGTGGCTAAATGTTTTTTAATAACTTATGAAAATGAAATGAAATGAAATCCAACTTACGCAACAGCAGAGTCTCAGAAGCTACTCTCATAGATTGCTGTTGCATTTGTGAGAATTTCTTAAGCAGAAGTGACCACAAGCTGGCTGCAAGGCAGCAGGTGAAAGCATCACTTCATTAGTGAATACATCTCCACTGATGTGGAGAATTCACCACAATTGCCCCATTGCTGCCTGTTGAGCATGAGTGAGGCTCCTGAACCTTTTCCTGCAATGGTGCCCCGTTCTTTTTATAAAAAGAATACTTCAAAAATCAATCAATGTAACCTACCATATTATCATACTACGCAAGAAAAACCACATGATAATATCAAGAGATGCAGAAAACACATCAGATAAAATTCACTCATGTTAAAAACTCTTAGCAACCTAGGAATAGAAGAGAGCTTCCTCAACCCACTAGAGGGCTGTAGGTTTTTCATAACACACTGCCCAGAGCTTGCAGAGGATCAGGAGTAGTTTGTATTTCCGTCAGGCATAGTGACAAAAACCTCATAAGTCAAAGGGCATTGGATAGTAGCAAACATTCTCAAACTAATAAAAGGCATCTACAGAAATTATAATGTTCTACTGAATGATGAAAGACTAGATGCTTTCCCCTGAAGATCAAAGAAAAAACCAGGATATTCACTTTCAGCACTTGAATTCAACATTGGCCTACAGGTTCTAGCCAGCACAATACCGTAAGAAAATTAAATAAAAGATATCCAGTTTGACAGATAGGAACAAAATTGTCCTTATTTGGAGATGACATGATCATCTTTCTAGAAAATTTCGTGGAATTTACAAAACAAAAGAAATTAGAACTAGTGAGTTTTGTAAGGTGACAGAATACAAAATCAATATAAAAGTTATATTTTGATATACCAGCAATGAACAATCAGAAATTGAAATTAAAATGACATTGCCACAACATTACTATGAGAGATTAAAGACAATTTAAATAAAGGGAAAGATAGATTGTCTTCATTGGTTAGAAGACTCAAAAATGTTTTAAGAATTGCATAGAGAGATTAAATACAATCTCAGTCAAAATCTCAACAGGCTTTTTAGTAGAAACTGACAAGTTGATTTTGAAATCCATATGGAAATGCAAAGCACCTAGAATGCCCAAAATAATTTTGGAAAAGAAGAACACATTTGGAGGACTAATGCCACCTGATTTCAAGACATTATAAAATATCAGTGATTAAAAAATGGTATTGACATAAAGATAGACAAATTTATCTGAAATTTGACTAAAATAAGGAATCCAAAAATAAACCTACACATATATGAACAATTGATTTTCAACAAACGTGCATGCAAAGGCAATTTATATTGGTGAAAGATAGTCTTTTCAGTAAATGTTTTTGGAATAATTATCCATGTGCAAAAAAATAAATAAATAAATTTTGATTTGTATCCACACAATATACAAAAATTAACTCCAAATATATCATAAACCTAAATATAAAACTTAAAATCATCATAATTCTAGAAAAAGAAAAAAATCATAAACAAAAACATTTGTGAGATTGGGGTAGGCAAAAATTTTAAATATGAGGCCAAAAACATGATCCATAGAGAGCAAATTGATAAATTGAATTTCATCATACTTAAAAACTTCTGATCTTGGAAAGACACTGTAAAGAGCATGAAAATCAAGCTACAGACTGTGAGAAAAGGTTTGCACATCATGATTTTGATAGAAAATTTGATCCAGAATATATAAAGAATTTCTTCAAAACTTAATTATAAGAAAACAGACAACTCAATTAAATAGTGAGCAAATGATTTGGACAGATATTTTACCACAGAGGATATATGACTGGCAAATAAGCTCATGAAAAGATGTTCATCATTACTAGTCACTAGAGAAGTGCAAATTAGAGCTATAATAGCATATCATCACAGACGTAATGGAATGGCCGAAATGAAAAAGCTCTCACCATACTGAGTGCTCGCAAGAACGGGGAGAACTAGACCTAAAACTGCTGGTGGGAATGCAACATGGTACAGCCAATCTGCAAATACCGTTTGGGAGTTCCTTAAAAAGTTAAGACATACACGCACCGCACAATTCAGCCATGCCACTCTTAGGAATTTACCCAAGAGATGTTAAAGTGAACATCCATACAGAGACTTGTATATGAATGTACAAAGCAGCTTTATTTGTCATAGCCAAATACTGGAAGCAACCCACATGTCCATCAACAGCTGAATGGGTAAACAAACTGTGATGTAGCCATACAACGAAATGCTATTTAGCAACAAAAACGAATGAATTACATGATGAACATGAAGAAAATTTAAAATGATTATGCTGAGTGAAAAAAGCCAAGCAAAAAGAGTACATACTGTATTATTCCATTTATAGAAAATTCTAGAACATGTGAACCAATCTAGAGTGAGTGAAAGCATTATCTGTGGTTGCCTAGGGACCATGGGGCAGGAATGATAGGAAGAGATTGCAAAGAGACACAAAGAAACTTTAGTATTTCAAGACGTATTCATATGTCAAAACTTACCAAGTCAGATTGTATACTTTAAATATACGCAGTTTATTTTGTGTTGGTTACAATTAACTAACATAAAGCTCCCCCATAAAGCTGTTAAAGAACTAAAAATTAATCATATTACAGACTCTTCTTCAACTCTTTGGAGAGGAATCTGACTGAATGGACAGTTCAGTTCCATGCAAGGAAGGAGTACTAGTGTTCAAGAGTGGTTTCTAAATAGATAGAAGGTTAAACGAGGACCATTTTAATCCTATTTAATGCAGCTACTTTTGTCAAACTATTTCAATCTTTTTTGTTAAATAAACAAATGAAAATGGGCTATTTTTTGGGAAATAGTAGAGAAAATGGCGAAGGTGCAATGATCTATCTGGACTTTTCCCTCCACTTTTGGTATCAGAGCTAATAACAATCAAAGCCCAGCTATCTCCAGCTTAGGGATGACTAAGGGAAGGCCCCCTGGGACCAGTCAAGACTCCCGACTAGAAAGCATGCATCTCTCATCTCAGGTCTCTAAGAGAAAGCACAGTACTCTCACCTCCAGACCCAGACTTAGCCTCTTAGAAAGCTCCCATTACTCTCTTCTGGACTGGCCAGCCCAGCTCAGATGCTAACTGCTCCTTCTCACTCACCACTCCTCAGCCATCCCATTTGGAGAAAAGCCCTGGGTTCTAGTACCTCATCCTGCACTGGCAGAGAGAATTGAATCAGTGTTTACAATTCCACCATTTCCACATTCAAGTCTTGCTGCCCAGACAAAGTAACAGCTGATCTACATTCTCAAAACAATCTATACAAAACTACAGGGTTATGCCTCTTACTACGCCACTCCTTGAGGTGACAAAATCCTAGACAATATACTATAGCACAACAAAGTAAGCCCTTGAAAAAAGCTACACTTGCTCTTTCCCCCCAGCAATCAAGGGCAGATAAAAACAAAGAGAATTTTAAGGAGTTTCCTAAACACTAAGTAGGTGTATGAGCTTGGACCAGTCACAACTTGTGGGTCTTTGATTTCCCCAGCTATAGAAATGAAAAGATTATACAGAATGATCCCGAAGGTCTCATTCAATTCTGTGCAGACCCATATGTTCCCAGGCCTTAGTGGGTTTGCAATCTGGTTGAAGTAGAAGACTAACCATCCTGAAAAAACAGCAAGCATTACTAGAAAAAATACAATTATGTGTTCAATTATGTGGTACGGATTCTGAGTGTTCTAAGAATTCAGGGCACAGTAGTTTCTGAGATTGGAGAAACAACTCAAGGCTTCCTGGAGCAGCAGTGGTTTTAGCCTGGTCTTAAACATGATTCATTAGCATGATAATTTCAAAATCCATTGGGGCAGTGGCTAATTTTCAGGGTAGGAACTGTGTCTTCTTAATCGTTGTACTTTTCCTCCCCAGAGCTCCATGTCTACACCATTGGAGTTAGTTTCAAATCCACTCTGTCTTGTCCTGTTTACTGTGGGCTCATGCGTGCTAGTCCACCGACATTGTGAGTTGAGAGCTAGGCCTCTATGATACACGTCTGTATCTGGCCTCATCAACTTCATGGTTCAATACAAGTGTAAAGTCATACTCTTTATGACACAGCCCTTTCCAAACTCTCTCTTTATAAAACTGAAATGAATCTGGACTGTGTGATCAGGGTGAGCATCAAAAAAAGAGAAGTTATTTAAAGAGAGACCTGAGAGGACAGGAAAACAGGAGAGAAGAGAGCATGATGCTGGTAGGTATTGGTGTAGTATGTACATACCACAAAAGGGTAGTTGGTATATATGTGTATATGTCATGGGCTGACTGCAAGAATATGAGCCTCAAGTTTTTTGATTGTTTTGTTTTATCTTGTCTGTCTTCAGCCAAATGCTCTACCCCCTTCTAACATATTTGATGTCTTTTGAAATCTTTCCTCAACTCTATAACTTGGGTATATCGTACCCAGCTCCTGAGAAAATTAGTCTACTGATAACTGTGTCTGCATCCCTCCTCCAGCCTCCAGCATAGAGCTGGGCATAAAGTGGTGCTTTATGTAATAGCTATTTCTTCATCTATTTATTTATCCCCTAAATTTATTTTTCCTTAGGTAATTGAAATGTTATTAAATTGCTGTAGTGTCAAATTTCAGAGCACAGTTAATTTTGCTGCAGCAATTGGCTGGAGCTAGGGACCCCACTGAACCTAGACATGCCTGAACAGTGTGACATTTGGGACATCATGGCTTAGGAACTTGAGCTGGGAACTTGAGATTGGCTTCTAAATTAGGGCCAATACAGAGTATAGGCAGGAAGAGTGTGGTAGATGGTATTAATGGCCACCAATATTCATCTCTTCCTGAATTTTAACCCTTTGCCGTGTGATTTTGCAGTTTCAGTAAAGAGTTAAACTATATTCTCCCCTTGTCCCTGCTCTTAAATTTGGGCTGGCCTTGTGTCTCACGTTGGCCAATTGAACACAGCACAAGTAAGAATGTGCCAGGTCCAAGTCTCATCGTCAGGAGGCCTGGCACGTCTCCACTTGCTCTGCTCTTGCCTCTCTGCTGTGGCCACGAGCACATACCTGGGAGCGCTGCAGGAAGCTGAGACATAGGAACAGAGCTAAGTTTCCCCAGCATCCCAGTGAAGGCCAAACTCAACATAAGACCCCAAATGTGTGAGTAAACCCAGCCAAGATCAGTTGAGCCTGGCCCGTGTCGACTGAACTCAGTAGACATGTGAACCAAAACATGCTCATTGTTGTATGTACACCACTAAGGTTTTGAGGTTGTATGTTATGCAGCACTGTTGGTGACAGACAATGAGTACAGAGGGCTTCGCTGCAGCTGTAGAAAGTGGGACTAGTATTCAGCTGCAACTCTTGCAGTCCCCTCTCACACACCAGTACCAGGGGAGTTGTCAGACTTTCTGTTCCTCAGACTTATTGGTCTTCTTTACCTGTGATTTGGAAGAAGAGCTGACCTCTGTTGGACTGAAAAAGTTCAAGAGGTTCCTGGGCAAGTAGTGGGTACAAACTTCTCAAGATTGAGATTCTGCACTTCCTGGTAAAAGAGGGAGGGGGTTCTTTTTAGTGCTCAAGTGTTTAGTTGAAAATAAAAATGAAACAGATATGAGTATGTTTTATAAGTGGGCCATGCCAGTTCCACTATATTTTTAGGTAACTTGGGGGAAATAAAACAAAATCAAAACAACTAAAAGTAGAATAATTCCGTTAGAGATATGGCAACAGTTGGATCTATTAAAACGTCTTGAATAGTTGGACTGATCTATTCATTAACGCAAAAATATTTATTCAGCAACTACTATATGCCAGACACTATTTTGGGTATTAGAAGTACATTAGTGGACAAAACACAAAAACTTCCTCTACTCACAGAGCTTACGTTCTAGTGGCGGGAAAGAGAAAAAAATCAATACACATATTAAGTCAATCATATAATATGTTGAAAGGTGACACGTGTTATTGGAAAAAGAAAAATAGAGTAAGGGGCACAGAGAGTGCCACAGGGGAGGGTTGGGGAACGTTACAATTTAGAGGTGACATTGAAACAAAGACTTCAAGGTGAGAAAGTCAGGGAGGCATGGTGGAGACCATTAGGAGGCTACTGCAGGAATCAAGGTGACACGTTGGCCCAGCCACAGTGCTGTGAGAAGGGCTGGATTCTTGGTAGACATTGAGGGGAGAGCCAAAGGGACTCGTTGCTGGGTAGGAAGTGGGGCATGAGCGAGAGAGCGAGAGCGAGAGCGAGAGAGAGAGAGAGAGAGAGAGAGAGAGACAGAGACAGAGACAGAGACAGAGAGAGAGAGAGAAGTCAAGGCTGACTTAAAGGTTTTGGGCCTGAGAAGTGGAGCAAGGGAGTCGCCCTTACCTGAGCTGGGAAAAGTGGGAGGAACAGTGTTTAGCAGAAAGACTAGAAGTTCCATTTTGCACATGTCAAGGATGAACGATCTGCTAGACATTCAAGTAGAAATATCCTGTCTTAAGTAATCCTAGAATCTAGCTCTCTGGATTCAGTGAAAAAACTAGATTCTCCCTTTCAAAGCATACAAGCGCACCCAGAAATCCATAGATTTCTGATTTTCTAGAAGGGTAATGATTTTTAATGTCTGTTTGCTTTCGTTTTTACTTTAGATTACATCTCCATTTCACTGACCTAAACTTTTGCATATACAGTGTAATTATTCCTCCACAGGATAGACCCAGTTATTTATTTCCAAATTATGAATTTTGTGTGGTGACAAAAATTATCAATCAATATCACAAAACCTTTAAAAGCATCACCTACATCATTTCAAGTGCTAGGTAAAAATGGAGTTGAGAATCCTGGCATATCATCAAATTGCACATTTAGTGTTTTAATTTCAGATACCTCTAAATTTGTTTTAGTCATCCAACCATCTTTATTGAATAAATACCATGAGCCTGGCATTGTGCTAGTACCAGAGGGCCCAGAGACTTTTCTTAATGCCCTTTTGGCACTTTTAGGAGCCTGTATAGAGACAGCGGTGGACTTACGGGGGGTGAGGAGCCAGTGAGTAGATTAAAATATACATTACGAGATGACTGTAAATTCAGGGTTGCGCAAATGGCTGGGGGAGCGCTGGAGGGAAGCCCCCACTCTCTTTTCTTTATTCCAAGTGCAAATTCCATCTCCTGTTTTGTAGACAATGCCTTGATTTACTAGTTCTTAGGTTCAAACCTTCCAACCCGGCCAAGAGGAACTGGTCCTTCTCAGAAACAACAGGCAGAGATGGGTTATTAGATCAAACATTCACAGCTTCTGGGTCACGAGCCCAGATAACAAAGTTTTAACCTTTAAACTGTGTCTACTGAAGTTCGGATTCTGGCAACGGGCGAGGCTTTGTCAGAAGAGCAGGGCGGGGACTTCCCAGACCCCCCAAAGCGAGCCGCCGCGGGTCATTCTGGCCCGCAGCACACACCTGCGTGAGGCCTCTCGGGAGCCTGGAGCCACGCCCAAGGCTCACATGCAGTCAGTCAGGAACATAAAATCACCTTCCCAGAAAGTGCTGTGTCTTTTACACAATTAGGTTCAGTGCTGATGTTTTGCACATGATAAACCGAGAAAGGTACCTCTGCTCGGATGAGCACTCCGGCTCTGGAGGGAGGCAGCCTCCTTCCAACCTCAGCTCCACAGCTCCGGGCCAAGTGACTTTGAGTGAGCCACTTCCTGGGCCTATGCCTTGGCTTCTTAATCTGTAGAAAGGGCGAGTGCTTGTAAGAGTAATAAGGTTGCTGTGAGGATCAGATGAGATAATCCAGGTAAAGCATTTAGCCTAGCACTTGGCACAAGATAGGTGTTCAGTACGCGTTTAGGCATTTTATCTTATGATTTCCATCTCTGGTTTTACAATTCAAATTTTGTTGAGTCTAGAGCCTAGACTCATCGTGTGAAACAAAAGAGCTCTGTGGGATAGTGTCTAAGGTCCCCTCAGCCCTACCTACAGTCTGTGATCCTAAGTGCTTCCACTGTGTCAGGAAACAGGATGTCTAGACGTTTTACAAAAGGTCCACTAGGTGGCAACATGTTGTCATATTTCCTGCCCTAACTGTCTAAATTTGTAACAGGGATCCTGAGAGACCACATTCACCTCATCTGATACTTAAGAATTTTATCACAAACAAAAATGGACTGGCTAAAGTAATTATTTGAACTAAAAAAGCTCCAGTTAGTGAGTTTTTATTTAAAAAATAACGTATTTATTATTCATATGTTTGATCAGTTACCTTGTGTCATAAGAACAATACGATGCTAAATATTACACTTCAAATTTATTTCCCATTCTTATTTATTTGATTTTTAAATGCTCTGTTTTAACTTATTGGTTACCCGATAAAGAATGAAGGACATAGAAAATGTTCCTCACCACGATTCAGAAAATTTCATTGCATGCCTTTCTGTTCCTTTGCATGATATTAACAACTTGGGGAGAAAAGGGATAGAGAAGTTTTTCTTCTTACACATTTTATGTTCTTAGATCAAAGTATTGATGCATACAAAAAAGTCAGTAACAGCGCATGGGGCACAAACCTTGTGTTCTACCAGGGTGGAATTTTTCACAAATATCGAAATGATCTCTCTAAAATGAACATCTATTTTTACTTTCTTTTGCTATTCCTTTACAGTGTGTTCATTTGGAGAAGCACACATGAGGAATGAGGGAAGAAAAAGTGAATTTGACATAAAAGGAGGCTTTGTGATGCAGCTGCTAATGGGACAACAAGGAGAAAATAAAAATAAGAATTTGTGGATAAGGAGGGAGAGAGGTGAGAAGAAAATGTTTCCAGTGATTTGGATTGGCAATGAAGAACTACATCCTGAAAAGGGTCTTATATGTGAAGCACAATGAGATATAAAACCATTACAAAGAGATAAGAAATATTTGTATAACAAAATTTTGTCACCTTATATAACATATATTTTAGTACATTATTGAGAGGTCTTTGAGAAAGCCATGACACATTTTATTGCTTACTTATGTTACAGTAGGGTACTAAGAGACAAGTCTGAGACCAGATACAGGGAGGGGCTTGCAGAGTGGGTACAGGTGTTAAAGCAAACAACCCTCAGGCAGAAGCTAACTAGAGGAGCTGATAACCACAGGCAAGAACCAGCTTTAACCAGCTTGTCAGCTATCTCTGCCACCTTACATGAACCTTGGCTAATTATAATATCACTTATATTGTGATTTTAAAATTTCTCCACCGTTAAAATCACAATGACAATTCTGAGACAACTGTATAAAGTGTGAAAGTGGGAGGGAACCCAATTCTAGGAATTACTACCCAAATTCTTAGTAAAAGCCAACCCCTTAGCCTTGAATATTCCTCCCCTCAATTAGCAAGACTTCAAAAGACCAAAAGCCACTTCCTCCCAGCACCGCTGCTCTCTTTCGAAGGGCCCACTCTCCCTCTCCTCAGAGCATACTTTTGCTTTCAATAAAAGCTATCACTTGCTTGGCTTATGTGGTGCATCCTGGAATTCTTTTCTCCAACAATCACCAAGAACCTGGAAAAACCTCCACTCAGAGGCCAGTAACACTTACATTTACTGAAAAGCATAAAATGGAGGGAGAAATAGTTGATATTAACAAGCAAAGTTTCAGAACAGGTGTTGTCTATGTGCATTTCTTCTGAAATCCCACTTTCTGTAATCAAACAATAATAAATTCCTGATGAATTCATATGAAAGGTTTTTACTTTTTAGTTAAAACCATCAATCATGATCCACTTACTGCCTGGAAATTAACCTCTGAACTATTATGAAATTAACATCTCCAAACTCATATTTTTAAGGAACATTTGAAAATTTGTAGTTGTTGTTACTGTCAGTGGCAGCGGGGTCCATGGTAGAAAAGGAGGCATATTGATTACAGTACATATTATTGAGGAAGGGTTATCCTATCATACATCTCCAATTATATTGAAAATCACCCTCTGGTATTACATAAATATCTGCAAATGTTGTATAATGGGGTTTTATTTGTTTGTTTTGCAAATACACTGTTAGTACACAGATAATTTAGAACTATTTAAAGTGTAGTTGCTGAGAGCTGGAAACTTAGCCTTAGTAAAGACAAAATATCATTGGTCATTAAACGAATATTTATTGACTTCCTGATGTAGGCCTTAGGAATTCAACAGTGATCCAAATAGACATAGTCTCTGCCCCTGTAATTGCTCATAGATTCTAATTGGAAAACAAACAGTAAGTAAAAAATATGTGTAATGATGGAAAAGAAGGCTAGTAGAAATTTGAAATAAAAGAAGAAAGTTTTAAGTTTACTAAATAAATGACTTACACATGTAAAAAAAAAAAAAGAAAACCCCATATGGTTTAAAATAGTTTATTAAGAACTGTATAAACATGTTATACCATACTACCAATTTGTTGGTACTCTGCCATCCTTCAAGCTAGCACAGAATCTACAAAAAAAACTCTTTATCTGACCCCATTTACTGACTCACTGAATTTACCCTCTAGTGTCCATTCTACTGATGGCATCTATGAGTAATGCTCACTGCCTCTGGATCCTGGCAGCTAGTGAACTAACTCAGAACTAACTAGAACCTCAGATCCTCTGCTCACATTAGTGAGTTGTATGCTTACAAAATATCAACTACATGTTTTACCAAACTTTTTTACGCCAGTTCTACTCTACATTTTAGTTTTGAGATTTATTTAAATATTATGTGAACTGATGAAGTAGTACAAAAAAGAACAGTTATTTTTACGAAAAATGGGTTGAATGCTTTGAAAAAGACTCAAAGATGAATCTTGAACTTGGATTTCTTCACAAGTGTGTTTAAGTTCTCACTTTTCTTGAAAAGAACTAAAGTTGGACATTTTCGACTATACCCTTTGGATGTGTTTATTTAGAATCAAGATGTCTAAAGATGTTTTCTTTAGATGCCTAAAGATGATCAGTAATCAGTCACTTACTCAAAGATTTGGGTCCTGCCTCAAAATACAGGGAAATAAATGTATACTTATTTTTTTATTTTTAGTTGACACATAATTTTATTATACATATTCATGTAATTTTATTGTACATGTTGTTGCTACAGGAGGCCCTGATTATTAACTACAGTTTTATTTTATATTGTCTGGGTTGGACCCTTCCTGGCAGGTGTAGCTCATGAGTCACCTTGAAGGGCAGCCATTAGTTCCATAACCTGAGTCTTACTATACATGTGAATTTCATATGAGCCTTTCTGAAAGACCACTGGTGGGAAGGGGAAGGGAAAAACTACAATTCAGATTTATGCTAATGACATGATAATTGGTCTGAGGTTACTTTTAGTCACCTTCCTGACCTACTGCACCTGAGTTGCTTGGCTGTCTAAGAATTCCTTCTTTTGGGAATCCCCAGCCACTTTGTGGTTAGCATGCTGAATTCTGATTGGCCATGCACGCCTCCTCCATCCTGCTGTGGTTATCTGAAGTGGGATACTTGTCCCTCATCCATGGGAGAGCTGGAGCACCCCCTCACACTATCTACTTAACAAAATTGAGGGGAAAAAACCACGATGGAAAACAGGTTTGTAGGTCAAGAAGATGGAATATAGTATTGGATGTGGTCTGAATAACAAGGTGGCCCTGAACAGCAGGAAGGAGTCAGCTTTCTCTGACCACCCAGTGCATGGTTTGGGGTTGAGGTTGAGGTTAAGAGCTGTGGTGTTGGACCAGTCTTATACCTGTCTTTGGGGATTTCTTGGTGAATAATCTGTCCCCACTGCATGCATTCTTGGTGGGACTGTTGACTAAGATGCTCTTCCCAACATCAGCCAAATGATGAGCAATTTATACACATTGATGAATAAGATTATCTCTCAGAAAATGGAATTTTCTGTGGAGAGAACAAAAATGGTTAGAGCTGACTCCCTGTAACAGAGGTGGCTTGGGAGACTTCTGTGCACCCTGCTGATAGATCCCTTGTCCAGCAGAGCCATCTGGGGTTTTCTTCCTCCTGAAGCCTAGTTGTTCGGCTTTTTCTTTGATTCTGTGCACTCTTACTAATTAATTCATTCAACTGTTTTGGTTTGGGGCACAATTTCTGGTGCCTGCTCCTTAAGAGCACTGAATGATTTTCTAGCTCAAAGAACTGTCCTGGTCTATGCATGTTGGACTTTTCTGTTGCAAACATTCAATGGTTCCCTGTGACCTGCCAAATGAAGTGTATATTCCTTGCCATAGAGTTTCAGGCCTCCCAAAATATAATGGCAGTTTACTTTTCAAGTAGCATTTGCTGCTGTTTCCCTACTTACATCTTGCTTTCTAGTCAATAAGTTACCTGGCATTACCATCTATGGTAAATCATTATAGTAAAAGCTGACTGTGAATCATGCCTCCTGGTGTTTATGCCTTTGTGTAGTCTCTCCTGTGTTGACTCTAGGTTTGGCCAGCTTTTCTGAGGGTGAAAGAGGCTTAGCTGTCCCATGTGGTTTGTGGCTGCCTTGTTTAACAGCGCTGCTTGACCCATTGCCCGACCCTGAACTCAAAGACATGGTCTGACTGTAGACTGATCACCTAGTAAAGCCCTTTGCTCTTCTTTGACCACAGATTGGACTAGTTCCCAGGCCAGTTGTATCCTGTGATCTTTTGTTTTCCTGAATTCCTAGCCCTGCCCTCACCCTCCTCAGTCCTGTGTCAATGCTCCCAGGAAAACTATGTGAATGGAAACCTAATGCCAAAAATAGCTCACCACTTGCAAGGAGCTTGTTGCCTGGCAATGTAATGGAAGTGGCTGACATGCTGTGTGAGTCCACAGAGTCTCTGCTTTGAACAGGCTTGTCCATCACACAAAGAGGCTTAACCAAAGACTCAGTCCAAGAAACCCCTTTGAGACATTGTTTAATCTAGTTCTAAAATCTTAAATGCCAGAGAGATGAACATTTCCTTAGGATAACTTTCTTGAATCCTATTGCTCTCATTTTTCAGGAAATTGGCTCCCTATAAGCACAGGCATACCTCATTTTATTGTACTTTGCTTTATTGAACTTTGTAGATATTCCATTTTTTTTCCCTACAAACTGAAGGTTTGTGGCAGCCCCGTGATATATAATAATGTTTTCTGATCCTAAATGTCTCAAAATGGAGTCACTTATGACATGTGACTCAGCCTACAGTGAAATTGATGGCTTCCTAAAGTGATAAGCATATATACGGTGGACTAAGGTGGTAAGGTAACACCTGCCTTCCCCAGGCATCCCTGATACATGACAAAAAGTGAAAGTGAAACCAAAAGCCAGCTAAGATGATGGCTATGGACACTCTCGCTGAGGGCCATAAAAACTTCAGAGACTGACCATGGTCCACCTGCCCCTGAGAACTCCAAGGCCTCTTTTCCATCAGGCAGTGGCCGCTGGAAGCTCTACTGGGAGAAGAGCAACGACGCCCCCAGCTGGTCAGCCTTCCTAGGGACAATTGGACCTGCAGGTGCCTCAGTCGGTGGGCTGGTCTTCAGAGCTACAGGCTGTGCTTCCTTCTCCCTCTCTCTTATCACTTACTGCCTGGGTGTGTTGGATATATTTGCGTGATTGCTAGTGTGTGAAAGCCTTGCAATAAACTGTGAATTCTAGAGCATTTAGTTGGCCATTGAGTCATCGTGAAGCCTCCCAGCCTCCTGGTTGGAGTTAACACAACTAGGCTGATTGGAACCTGACACACCAATGCTGCATTGGGCAAATCTTTCAGTGCCCTTTCTCCAACGGCATGTGCTCACTTTGTGTCCCTGTGTCACCTTTTGGTAATTCTCACACTATTTCAAATTTTTTCATTATTATTTTATCTGTTTTGGTGATCTGTGATCAGTGATCTTCTATGTTACTACTGTAATTGTTTGGGGGCACCATGAACCATGCTTATAAAAGACAGCAAACTTAACTAATAAATGTGTGTGTTTTGATTGCTCTGACGACAGGACATTTCCACCTCTCTCCCTTTCCACGGGCCTCTGGGGCTCCCTATTCCCTGAGAGACAACCATGTTGAAATTAGGTTAATTAATAACCCCACAATGGCCTCTAAGTGGTCGGGTGAAAGCAAGAGTCACACATCTCTCACTTTAACTCAAATTCTACAAATGCTCAGGCTTAGTGAGGAAGGCATAGCGAAAGCTGAGATAGGCTGAAATCTAGGCCTTTTGTTCCAGTTAGCTGAGTCGTGAGTGCAAAGGAATTTAAGGAATTTAAAAGTGCTGCTCCAGTGAACACATGAATAATAAGAAAGTGAAGCAGCCTTATTGCTGATAAGGAGAAAGTTTTAGTGGCCTAGATAGAAGATCAAACAAGCCACACGTTTCTTTAAGTCAAAGCCTAATCTAGAGCAAGATCCTAATTCTCTTCAATTCTATAAAGGCTAAGAGAGGTGAGGAGGCTGCGGAAGAAAAGTTGGAAGCTAGCAGAGGTTGGTTCATGAGGTTTAAAGGAAGAAGCCATCTTTATAACATAAAAGTACAAGGTGAGGTAGAAAGTACACAGGTAGAAGCTGCAGCAAGTTATTCAGAAGATCTAGCTAAGATCATTGATGAAGGCGGCTACACTGAACAACAGATTTTCAATGCAGACAAAACAGCCTTCTATTGGAAGAAGATGCCATCTAGGACTTTCATAGCTAGAGAGGAGAAGTCAATGCCTGGCTTCAAAGCTTCAAAGGAGAGGCTGATTCTCTTGGTAGGGACTAATGCGGGTAGTGACTTTAAGTTGAAGCCAATGCTTATTTGCCATTCTGGAAATACTAGAGCCCTTAAGAATTATGCTAAATCTACTCTCCCTTGGCTCTGTAAATGGGAAAACAAAGCCTGGATGACATCACCTGTTCTTAAAGCATGGTTTACTGAATATTTTAAGCCTATTCCTGAGACCTACTGCTCAGGAAAAGGAAACTTTTCAAAATATTACTGCTCATTGACAATGCATCTAGTCACCCAAAATCTCTGATGGAAATGTACAAGAAGAGTCATGTTGTTTTCCTACCTGCAAGCACAACATCCATTCTGCAGACCATGGATCAAGGAGCAATTTAGACTTTCAAGTCTCATTATTTAAGAAATGTGGTTTGAATGGCTATAGATGCCATAGATAGTGATTCCTCTGATACTTCGGGAATAGTAAATTAAAAACATTTTGGAAAGGATTTTCACCATTCTAGATGCCATTGAGAATATTCATGATTCATGGGTGGGGGTCAAAATATCAACAGTAAGACGAGTTTGGAAGACTTTGAGTGTTTCAAGACTTCAGTGGAGGAAGAAATTGTAGATGTGGGAGAAATAGCAAGAGAACTAGAACTAAAAGTGGGGCCTGACGATGTGACTGAGTTGCTGCAATCTCATGATGAAACTTGAATGAATGAAGAGTGGCTTCTATGGATGAGCAAAGAGTGGTTTTTTTGAGATGGAATGTAGTCTGTAGTCTGTGAATATTATTGAAATGACAACAAAGGATTTAAGATAATATCACATAAATTTAGTTAATAAAGCAGAAGCAGGGTTTTAGAGGATTGACTCCAATTTTGAAAGAAGTTCTATTGTGGGTAAAATGCTACCAAAGATTTCACAGAGAAATCTTTTGTGAAATGAAAAATCAATCAATGTGGCAAACTTCATTGTTATGTTAAGAAATTGCTACAGCCACCCATTGTTAAGAAAACAATGTTTTCTTAACATTGTTATGTTAAGAAATTGCTTCAGCAACCACCACCATCATCAGTCAGCAGCATCAACATCACATCAAGACCCTCTAACAGCAAAAAGATTACAACTCACTGAAGTCTCAGATGATCACTAGCATTTTTAGAAACAAAGTTTTAAAATGAAGATATGTACATTTGTTTTTAGACATAATGTTATTGTATACTTAATAAACTACAGTACAGTGTAAACATAACTTTTATATGCACTGGGAAGCCAAAAAGTATGTCTGACTCACTTTATTGTGACAATTGCTTTATTGCAATGGTCTGGAACCCACAATATCTCCCAGGTATGTCTGTAACACAGTAAAAGAGAAGAAAAGTCACTGAAAGGTAATAGGCCAAAATTCTTAAGTTCTTGGGTAAAAAAATAATCTCAGCACTATAATCAAAACCATCGTTCATATTTTATTATGTTGATGGCATATTTCTCCCAATTTTGAAACATTTTAGTTAGAAAAGTATCAAATAATTTAGTAATTTTATAGTTAATAGTAGAAAAGAAACTCTTTATCAAATGTATAACTATATGAGACAGATAAGGAAATACGCACACTCTTTCTGTATACGAGCTCTATTTTCATGTTCCTAGAAGATTCAGCTGAGTATGAGCTGTGGGCTATTCCCAGGCCAGGATCTCAGCAAGTCCTGGGTCTTGGCTCCTTTAATGGAGAAGGAAAGAGGCACGACAGGATTCTAAAGCTATGATCACTGTTGTGATTTGGAATTATGTCTGAGGTCCTGAGACATGGGTTAAATTTAACTTAGATCATTAACTAGATGAACGTTAGGCTAGGATTTCAGCGTAAACAATCTGACAGGGTGATTGGCAGCCTCTCATTATAGAGGCGTAGTGATTAATTAACACACAGCTTAATTAATTTTGTAAGGAAAGGAACAGTATTTCTTTGCAGTGAAAAATCAATGTCTGAATACTTGGAGCCCTTCTCCTAGCTAATTTCTCTCCGATATTTAGCTCACTTTAAATTCTCGGTTCTTAGTAAATGTTACATGCTTCCAACTATTAAGGTAATTGGGAATATTTATAATATTCTGCCTCGAGTTATTTTTGGAAGAATGTGAAGTGTAAATGAACACATCCTTTTATTCTCGTTTCAGTTTTGAAAGCATATTTATATGATTGTACAAGTCAAGATGTTAAATTATATCATTGAAAGCAAAGGTGCATATGGACACTGTGGAAAAATATCTACCCCCCTGCTTTTGGCAGGAATTATATCAATATTGTACTCAATGCTTACTTAAATCATTTTGCTATTGCCAAAGCCCAGAGAATGATTTCCTTAAATATTGGAGTGAATCTTAGGGACTCTGTGGAAAGGAGTTCATTCTCTTGACATATGATTTAGCAGTAATCTCTATTCTGCAACAATCCAAGAACAGGAGACTTTCTGTAGCCTGGAAAAGTAATTTACCGGGAGGATCCAAAAAGAGCTCAGAGGCTGGAGGTGGGAAGGGCTGGGAATCTGCCTTTGGCTGGGAAAGAAAGGTGATGCCTGCCGAGGAGCTCAAGAGAAGACTAAGTCACTTGGATGTCTGTCATCTGAGATCCGAGCTCAGATTAACAAATCAAAGTGCTCTGCTTCCCTGAGGAAGAGTGTGGGGAACATGGCACAGACCAGCTGTGCAGCACACAGACACAGACAGACGGGGACGATGCAGGGGGTGGGCCTCATGACAGCAGACACCCTAAGACCTTTCCAGAAAGGTGGGGCAACAACTCACTATAGGACCAGGAGTCCAGAGAGCACTCAGGAGTACTGCATCTTCTTTTTCCTTCTGGTGAACCAAGAGCTACAGCAAAGCTTGAGGGGCCCTAGAAGAGCCGAGAGAAGAAAGCAGGATAAAAATAGTGTCGCTCTGTAAAGGCCAGAAAGGATCTTGGGAAGCATTGATCCGGAAACAGATTCCAGAACTCAGTGAGCATCTTGCTGCACCTAAAACTCAGGACATTCTAATTTTACCTCTGTTAGAACTATACTTTACCTTAGCTTTCAGAACAAATCTCTCCAAAGTAATAGTTATTTGATTAAGCTAAGCTTTTAAGTAAGTATCCCTCCTTTCAAGTCTCTTTAAGGTTATAGAGAGGGGAGAAGTGTCTCCCATCTCAAACAAAGGTGTATCAGCGAGTCTAAAGCCCAGGGAGAATCAGCGATGCAGGACGGGGGGGGGGGGAGACCCAGGGAGAATTTCAGGGTCAGCTGTGGGCGCTTGAGGCCCTGATGCCTGCTTCTGTTTCTGAAGCCACCTGAAATGCTCCCTCCCGCCCCCGGCATCTGTGACAGCTTGACGCCATACATGCAAATTATGTGCACACAGAAGGGACACTTATTCACCAGTCAGTATAACTGTGACCTTTGGTCACGATCTGCAATTAGGAACAGGATACAGATTAGAATTCTTTCTAGATTTTAAACTGAATCACCTGTTTGAACTGTCCTAAATATCTTCCTTTTTTAGTTTTATAAATTATTATTTCACAGTTTATCATCATGAAAACATACATATATAAGCTTTAAATAGTTATGTACTAGTCCTATTAATTGGTTAATTGGATTTAATTAATTAGTTAATTAATATTAATTAATTGGTTAATTGAATTTTATCAATTAATTAATATTAATTGATTAGTTAATTGGATTTCTGGTTGAATCATTTTATTTTTATGGCCTCATGAAATTTACAAAAACCTACATGACTTCAAAGCTACATAAATACTTTTTCTTCCAATTTACTGGCTGTTTTTCTAAGTCTTCACTACATTTCCCTCTAAATATTTTCCATCTGTGCTCATTCCCTAGAGTATTTCATCCACTCTATAGTTTTCCTATATATTTAATAATTTCTATATGTATTTATTTCCAGTTTTGAACTCTAGAGTCGTACATTCAATTATGTAATTGTTAGTGCTTTCGAATTGGATATCTAATAGGCATTTTAGACATAAAAGTTTCAAAACAATCCAGTCATCTTTCCTCCAAAACCTGCTCTTCCATTATTCCAATCTCACAAATTAATTCATTCAACAAATATTATTAAGCATATCTTATATGCCAGATATTGCTTAAGATTTATCAGTGAACAAAAAAGGGAGAGAGGATAGAAAATAAACAAATACCTAAGGAAATTACCCTAGTGTGTTAGAGGGTGATAAGTGCTTTGTAAAAATCAAAAAGAAAATTAGATCAGGGTGCAGTGGAAAGAGACCTGCAGTATTACGTAAGGTGATCAGGGAGACAGCAGTGAGAAGGTGGCATTTGAGCAGAGATTTAAAATTGATTGGGGAATTGAGCATGCAGGTACCCGAAGAGTATTCCAAGCAGAGCAAACAACCAACGCCAGGAGTACAAGGCAGGAGCTTGCTGGGGGTGGGGGGGTGGGGTGGGGGAGGAGGCAAGATCAGAGAGGGGGTAGGGACCAGGTCTTTGTGGATCATTCAAGAACTTTGGCTTTCACTGGCTTTCACTGGAGAGAAATGGGGAACCCTTGTGCAATGACCTGATTGTATTCATGTACCTGAGCATCACTCCAGAGATGCTCCAGAATAGGTTTTTAAGGAGGCAAGAGTGGAAGCAGTGGCACTAGTTGGGAGGTTCTTGCTAATTGGACAAGAAGTAGCAGTGACTTTCTCCAGGGTGGTAGTGGAGGAATGAATGTATTTTAAGGGTAGTACCCATAGTATTTTCTGATAGACTGGATATAGGATGAGAAACATATGGGAAATGTAACAGAAAGAGGGAATTCAAGGATGATGTCAAGATATGGGACCTAAGCAACTGGGATTATAAAGTTAGTGGT